>JBAIAA010001037.1:0-82020 GCA_037893245.1 Crossaster papposus | reverse complement strand
CTACAATCGGCATATCCCTACTACTACATATTTAAGATTTGGTCTACAATCGGCATATCCCTACTACTACATATTTAAGATTTGATCTACAATCGGCATATCCCTACTACTACATATTTAAGATTTGGTCTACAATCGGCATATCCCTACTACTACATATTTAAGATTTGGTCTACAATCGGCATATCCCTACTACTACATATTTAAGATTTGGTCTACAATCGGCATATCCCTACTACTACATATTTAACTCGAGGGCTTGTTCCCACATCAGGTGTTTATTTCTACTGCACACTTCTTACCCTTTACATAATAATAAATGTGAGTTTGTTTTGTTATCAGATCAAATTGAGTTGTTTAATATTTGGTCTACAATCGGCATATCCCTACTACTACATATTTAACTCGAGGGCTTGTTCCTACATCAGGTGTTTATTTCTACTGCACACTTCTTTCCCTTTACATAATAATAAATGTGAGTTTGTTTTGTTATCAGATCAAATTGAGTTTTTTAAGATTTGTTCTTACCATTCAACCCCTCCCGTCCTGGTGATGCGGCCTGTGCTTTGTTTCGTTTGTCTCGGTGTGTCAACGAGCTTCAATCCTGGTTGGTCATCAATAAGTTAAAGATGAACCCGGATAAGACAGAATTCTTCATTGCAGCCTCTCCCACTCACCTCAAAAACCTGGACCACCTCACCTTTAATCTCAATGGCACTCAAATTTATCCCTCTCCATCTGTCAGAAACTTGGGTGTAGTCTTCGATCGCAGCATGTCCATGTCTGCTCACATTACTCAACTCTGTCGTTCTCTTAACTGGCATATACGCAACCTAAGCCGGATCAGAAGGTTCCTCGATCTCAGCGCTTGCCATAATGCTGTCCGAGCCTTAATTCTGTCCAAGATGGACTACGGCTGCTGCCTCCTGAACGGTGTTTCCCAGAAAGATGTTGCTCGCCTTCAACGGCTCCAAAACCGATGTGCCAGACTTATCTTTAAGCTGCCCAAATACACTCACACATCTCCACTTCTCAAGCAATTACACTGGCTTCCAGTCGCCCAACGCATTCAATTCCGCACAATGGTCCACACGTATAAATCCCTCAATCACTGTGCCCCGGATTATCTCTCCTCTCTTCTTTCACTCCAGACTTCTTCTTACTCTCTTCGCTCTTCTACTGGTAAATCCCTCTCCGTTCACAGAACCCATAAACTTGCTGGTGACAGGGCTTTTTCAATTGCTGCTCCCCGTCTATGGAATTCCTTACCTACCCTAATTAGAACCTCTAACAGTGTCCCAGCCTTCAAACGTGCTCTTAAAACCCACCTTTTTGCCTCTTCCTAGCTGGTCGTCTTTTTCTTTTGTCTTTTTCTTTCCCCCTTTGTTTTCTCAGCGCCTTGTATCCTTTGGCAATTTGGCGCTTTATAAATACTGATATTATTATTACAATCGGCATATCCCTACTACTACATATTTAAGATTTGGTCTACAATCGGCAAATCCCTACTACTACATATTTAACTCGAGGGCTTGTTCCCACATCAGGTGTTTATTTCTACTGCACACTTCTTTCCCTTTACATAATAATAAAAGTGAGTTTGTTTTGTTATCAGATCAAATTGAGTTTTTTAAGATTTGGTCTACAATCGGCATATCCCTACTACTACATATTTAAGATTTGGTCTACAATCGGCATATCCCTACTACTACATATTTAACTCGAGGGCTTGTTCCCACATCAGGTGTTTATTTCTACTGCACACTTCTTTCCCTTTACATAATAATAAATGTGAGTTTGTTTTGTTATCAGATCAAATTGAGTTTTTTAAGATTTGGTCTACAATCGGCATATCCCTACTACTACATATTTAAGATTTGGTCTACAATCGGCATATCCCTACTACTACATATTTAAGATTTGGTCTACAATCGGCATATCCCTAATACTACATATTTAAGATTTGGTCTACAATCGGCATATCCCTACTACTACATATTTAAGATTTGGTCTACAATCGGCATATCCCTACTACTACATATTTAAGAATTGGTCTACAATCGGCATATCCCTACTACTACATATTTAAGATTTGGTCTACAATCGGCATATCCCTACTACTACATATTTAAGATTTGGTCTACAATCGGCATATCCCTACTACTACATATTTAAGATTTGGTCTACAATCGGCATATCCCTACTACTACATATTTAAGATTTGGTCTACAATCGGCATATCCCTACTACTACATATTTAACTCGAGGGCTTGTTCCCACATCAGGTGTTTATTTCTACTGCACACTTCTTACCCTTTACATAATAATAAATGTGAGTTTGTTTTGTTATCAGATCAAATTGAGTTGTTTAATATTTGGTCTACAATCGGCATATCCCTACTACTACATATTTAACTCGAGGGCTTGTTCCTACATCAGGTGTTTATTTCTACTGCACACTTCTTTCCCTTTACATAATAATAAATGTGAGTTTGTTTTGTTATCAGATCAAATTGAGTTTTTTAAGATTTGGTCTACAATCGGCATATCCCTACTACTACATATTTAAGATTTGGTCTACAATCGGCAAATCCCTACTACTACATATTTAACTCGAGGGCTTGTTCCCACATCAGGTGTTTATTTCTACTGCACACTTCTTTCCCTTTACATAATAATAAAAGTGAGTTTGTTTTGTTATCAGATCAAATTGAGTTTTTTAAGATTTGGTCTACAATCGGCATATCCCTACTACTACATATTTAAGATTTGGTCTACAATCGGCATATCCCTACTACTACATATTTAACTCGAGGGCTTGTTCCCACATCAGGTGTTTATTTCTACTGCACACTTCTTTCCCTTTACATAATAATAAATGTGAGTTTGTTTTGTTATCAGATCAAATTGAGTTTTTTAAGATTTGGTCTACAATCGGCATATCCCTACTACTACATATTTAAGATTTGGTCTACAATCGGCATATCCCTACTACTACATATTTAACTCGAGGGCTTGTTCCCACATCAGGTGTTTATTTCTACTGCACACTTCTTTCCCTTTACATAATAATAAATGTGAGTTTGTTTTGTTATCAGATCAAATTGAGTTTTTTAAGATTTGGTCTACAATCGGCATATCCCTACTACTACATATTTAAGATTTGGTCTACAATCGGCAAATCCCTACTACTACATATTTAACTCGAGGGCTTGTTCCCACATCAGGTGTTTATTTCTACTGCACACTTCTTTCCCTTTACATAATAATAAATGTGAGTTTGTTTTGTTATCAGATCAAATTGAGTTTTTTAAGATTTGGTCTACAATCGGCATATCCCTACTACTACATATTTAAGATTTGGTCTACAATCGGCATATCCCTACTACTACATATTTAAGATTTGGTCTACAATCGGCATATCCCTACTACTACATATTTAACTCGAGGGCTTGTTCCCACATCAGGTGTTTATTTCTACTGCACACTTCTTTCCCTTTACATAATAATAAATGTGAGTTTGTTTTGTTATCAGATCAAATTGAGTTTTTTAAGATTTGGTCTACAATCGGCATATCCCTACTACTACATATTTAAGATTTGGTCTACAATCGGCATATCCCTACTACTACATATTTAAGATTTGTCTACAATCGGCATATCCCTACTACTACATATTTAAGATTTGGTCTACAATCGGCATATCCCTACTACTACATATTTAACTCGAGGGCTTGTTCCCACATCAGGTGTTTATTTCTACTGCACACTTCTTTCCCTTTACATAATAATAAATGTGAGTTTGTTTTGTTATCAGATCAAATTGAGTTTTTTAAGATTTGGTCTACAATCGGCATATCCCTACTACTACATATTTAAGATTTGGTCTACAATCGGCATATCCCTACTACTACATATTTAAGATTTGGTCTACAATCGGCATATCCATACTACTACATATTTAACTCGAGGGCTTGTTCCCACATCAGGTGTTTATTTCTACTGCACACTTTTTTCCCTTTACATAATAATAAATGTGAGTTTGTTTTGTTATCAGATCAAATTGAGGTTTTTAAGATTTGGTCTACAATCGGCATATCCCTACTACTACATATTTAAGATTTGGTCTACAATCGGCATATCCCTACTACTACATATTTAACTCGAGGGCTTGTTCCCACATCAGGTGTTTATTTCTACTGCACACTTCTTTCCCTTTACATAATAATAAATGTGAGTTTGTTTTGTTATCAGATCAAATTGAGTTTTTTAAGATTTGGTCTACAATCGGCATATCCCTACTACTACATATTTAAGATTTGGTCTACAATCGGCATATCCCTACTACTACATATTTAACTCGAGGGCTTGTTCCCACATCAGGTGTTTATTTCTACTGCACACTTCTTTCCCTTTACATAATAATAAATGTGAGTTTGTTTTGTTATCAGATCAAATTGAGTTTTTTAAGATTTGGTCTACAATCGGCATATCCCTACTACTACATATTTAAGATTTGGTCTACAATCGGCAAATCCCTACTACTACATATTTAACTCGAGGGCTTGTTCCCACATCAGGTGTTTATTTCTACTGCACACTTCTTTCCCTTTACATAATAATAAATGTGAGTTTGTTTTGTTATCAGATCAAATTGAGTTTTTTAAGATTTGGTCTACAATCGGCATATCCCTACTACTACATATTTAAGATTTGGTCTACAATCGGCATATCCCTACTACTACATATTTAAGATTTGGTCTACAATCGGCATATCCCTACTACTACATATTTAACTCGAGGGCTTGTTCCCACATCAGGTGTTTATTTCTACTGCACACTTCTTTCCCTTTACATAATAATAAATGTGAGTTTGTTTTGTTATCAGATCAAATTGAGTTTTTTAAGATTTGGTCTACAATCGGCATATCCCTACTACTACATATTTAAGATTTGGTCTACAATCGGCATATCCCTACTACTACATATTTAAGATTTGTCTACAATCGGCATATCCCTACTACTACATATTTAAGATTTGGTCTACAATCGGCATATCCCTACTACTACATATTTAACTCGAGGGCTTGTTCCCACATCAGGTGTTTATTTCTACTGCACACTTCTTTCCCTTTACATAATAATAAATGTGAGTTTGTTTTGTTATCAGATCAAATTGAGTTTTTTAAGATTTGGTCTACAATCGGCATATCCCTACTACTACATATTTAAGATTTGGTCTACAATCGGCATATCCCTACTACTACTACATATTTAAGATTTGGTCTACAATCGGCATATCCATACTACTACATATTTAACTCGAGGGCTTGTTCCCACATCAGGTGTTTATTTCTACTGCACACTTTTTTCCCTTTACATAATAATAAATGTGAGTTTGTTTTGTTATCAGATCAAATTGAGGTTTTTAAGATTTGGTCTACAATCGGCATATCCCTACTACTACATATTTAAGATTTGGTCTACAATCGGCATATCCCTACTACTACATATTTCAGATTTGGTCTACAATCGGCATATCCCTACTACTACATATTTAAGATTTGGTCTACAATCGGCATATCCCTACTACTACATATTTCAGATTTGGTCTACAATCGGCATATATCCCTACTACTACATATTTAAGATTTGGTCTACAATCGGCATATCCCTACTACTACATATTTAAGATTTGGTCTACAATCGGCATATCCCTACTACTACATATTTAAGATTTGGTCTACAATCGGCATATCCCTACTACTACATATTTAAGATTTGGTCTACAATCGGCATATCCCTACTACTACATATTTAAGATTTGGTCTACAATCGGCATATCCCTACTACTACATATTTAAGATTTGGTCTACAATCGGCATATCCCTACTACTACATATTTAACTCGAGGGCTTGTTCCCACATCAGGTGTTTATTTCTACTGCACACTTCTTTCCCTTTACATAATAATAAATGTGAGTTTGTTTTGTTATCAGATCAAATTGAGTTTTTTAAGATTTGGTCTACAATCGGCATATCCCTACTACTACATATTTAAGATTTGGTCTACAATCGGCATATCCCTACTACTACATATTTAAGATTTGGTCTACAATCGGCATATCCATACTACTACATATTTAACTCGAGGGCTTGTTCCCACATCAAGTGTTTATTTCTACTGCACACTTCTTTCCCTTTACATAATAATAAATGTGAGTTTGTTTTTGTTATCAGATCAAATTGAGGTTTTTAAGATTTGGTCTACAATCGGCATATCCCTACTACTACATATTTAACTCGAGGGCTTGTTCCCACATCAGGTGTTTATTTCTACTGCACACTTCTTTCCCTTTACATAATAATAAATGTGAGTTTGTTTTGTTATCAGATCAAATTGAGTTTTTTAAGATTTGGTCTACAATCGGCATATCCCTACTACTACATATTTAAGATTTGGTCTACAATCGGCATATCCCTACTACTACATATTTCAGATTTGGTCTACAATCGGCATATCCCTACTACTACATATTTAAGATTTGGTCTACAATCGGCATATCCCTACTACTACATATTTCAGATTTGGTCTACAATCGGCATATGCCTACTACTACATATTTAAGATTTGGTCTACAATCGGCATATCCCTAATACTACATATTTAAGATTTGGTCTACAATCGGCATATCCCTACTACTACATATTTAAGATTTGGTCTACAATCGGCATATCCCTACTACTACATATTTAAGATTTGGTCTACAATCGGCATATCCCTACTACTACATATTTAAGAATTGGTCTACAATCGGCATATCTCTACTACTACATATTTAACTCGAGGGCTTGTTCCCACATCAGGTGTTTATTTCTACTGCACACTTCTTTCCCTTTACATAATAATAAATGTGAGTTTGTTTTGTTATCAGATCAAATTGAGTTTTTTAAGATTTGGTCTACAATCGGCATATCCCTACTACTACATATTTAAGATTTGGTCTACAATCGGCATATCCCTACTACTACATATTTAAGATTTGGTCTACAATCGGCATATCCATACTACTACATATTTAACTCGAGGGCTTGTTCCCACATCAGGTGTTTATTTCTACTGCACACTTCGTTCCCTTTACATAATAATAAATGTGAGTTTGTTTTGTTATCAGATCAAATTGAGTTTTTTAAGATTTGGTCTACAATCGGCATATCCCTACTACTACATATTTAACTCGAGGGCTTGTTCCCACATCAGGTGTTTATTTCTACTGCACACTTCTTTCCCTTTACATAATAATAAATGTGAGTTTGTTTTGTTATCAGATCAAATTGAGTTTTTTAAGATTTGGTCTACAATCGGCATATCCCTACTACTACATATTTAAGATTTGGTCTACAATCGGCATATCCCTACTACTACATATTTAAGATTTGGTCTACAATCGGCATATCCATACTACTACATATTTAACTCGAGGGCTTGTTCCCACATCAAGTGTTTATTTCTACTGCACACTTCTTTCCCTTTACATAATAATAAATGTGAGTTTGTTTTTGTTATCAGATCAAATTGAGGTTTTTAAGATTTGGTCTACAATCGGCATATCCCTACTACTACATATTTAACTCGAGGGCTTGTTCCCACATCAGGTGTTTATTTCTACTGCACACTTCTTTCCCTTTACATAATAATAAATGTGAGTTTGTTTTGTTATCAGATCAAATTGAGTTTTTTAAGATTTGGTCTACAATCGGCATATCCCTACTACTACATATTTAAGATTTGGTCTACAATCGGCATATCCCTACTACTACATATTTCAGATTTGGTCTACAATCGGCATATCCCTACTACTACATATTTAAGATTTGGTCTACAATCGGCATATCCCTACTACTACATATTTCAGATTTGGTCTACAATCGGCATATCCCTACTACTACATATTTAAGATTTGGTCTACAATCGGCATATCCCTAATACTACATATTTAAGATTTGGTCTACAATCGGCATATCCCTACTACTACATATTTAAGATTTGGTCTACAATCGGCATATCCCTACTACTACATATTTAAGATTTGGTCTACAATCGGCATATCCCTACTACTACATATTTAAGAATTGGTCTACAATCGGCATATCTCTACTACTACATATTTAACTCGAGGGCTTGTTCCCACATCAGGTGTTTATTTCTACTGCACACTTCTTTCCCTTTACATAATAATAAATGTGAGTTTGTTTTGTTATCAGATCAAATTGAGTTTTTTAAGATTTGGTCTACAATCGGCATATCCCTACTACTACATATTTAAGATTTGGTCTACAATCGGCATATCCCTACTACTACATATTTAAGATTTGGTCTACAATCGGCATATCCATACTACTACATATTTAACTCGAGGGCTTGTTCCCACATCAGGTGTTTATTTCTACTGCACACTTCGTTCCCTTTACATAATAATAAATGTGAGTTTGTTTTGTTATCAGATCAAATTGAGTTTTTTAAGATTTGGTCTACAATCGGCATATCCCTACTACTACATATTTAACTCGAGGGCTTGTTCCCACATCAGGTGTTTATTTCTACTGCACACTTCTTTCCCTTTACATAATAATAAATGTGAGTTTGTTTTGTTATCAGATCAAATTGAGTTTTTTAAGATTTGGTCTACAATCGGCATATCCCTACTACTACATATTTAAGATTTGGTCTACAATCGGCATATCCCTACTACTACATATTTAAGATTTGGTCTACAATCGGCATATCCCTACTACTACATATTTAAGATTTGGTCTACAATCGGCATATCCCTACTACTACATATTTAAGATTTGGTCTACAATCGGCATATCCCTACTACTACATATTTAAGATTTGGTCTACAATCGGCATATCCCTACTACTACATATTTAAGATTTGGTCTACAATCGGCATATCCCTACTACTACATATTTAAGATTTGGTCTACAATCGGCATATCCCTACTACTACATATTTAAGATTTGGTCTACAATCGGCATATCCCTACTACTACATATTTAAGATTTGGTCTACAATCGGCATATCCCTACTACTACATATTTAAGATTTGGTCTACAATCGGCATATCCCTACTACTACATATTTAAGATTTGGTCTACAATCGGCATATCCCTACTACTACATATTTAAGATTTGGTCTACAATCGGCATATCCCTACTACTACATATTTAAGATTTGGTCTACAATCGGCATATCCCTACTACTACATATTTAAGATTTGGTCTACAATCGGCATATCCCTACTACTACATATTTAACTCGAGGGCTTGTTCCCACATCAGGTGTTTATTTCTACTGCACACTTCTTTCCCTTTACATAATAATAAATGTGAGTTTGTTTTGTTATCAGATCAAATTGAGTTTTTTAAGATTTGGTCTACAATCGGCATATCCCTACTACTACATATTTAAGATTTGGTCTACAATCGGCATATCCCTACTACTACATATTTCAGATTTGGTCTACAATCGGCATATCCCTACTACTACATATTTAAGATTTGGTCTACAATCGGCATATCCCTACTACTACATATTTAAGATTTGGTCTACAATCGGCATATCCCTACTACTACATATTTAAGATTTGGTCTACAATCGGCATATCCCTACTACTACATATTTAAGATTTGGTCTACAATCGGCATATCCCTACTACTACATATTTAAGATTTGGTCTACAATCGGCATATCCCTACTACTACATATTTCAGATTTGGTCTACAATCGGCATATCCCTACTACTACATATTTAAGATTTGGTCTACAATCGGCATATCCCTACTACTACATATTTAAGATTTGGTCTACAATCGGCATATCCCTACTACTACATATTTAAGATTTGGTCTACAATCGGCATATCCCTACTACTACATATTTAACTCGGGGGCTTGTTCCCACATCAGGTGTTTATTTCTACTGCACACTTCTTTCCCTTTACATAATAATAAATGTGAGTTTGTTTTGTTATCAGATCAAATTGAGTTTTTTAAGATTTGGTCTACAATCGGCATATCCCTACTACTACATATTTAAGATTTGGTCTACAATCGGCATATCCCTACTACTACATATTTAAGATTTGGTCTACAATCGGCATATCCATACTACTACATATTTAACTCGAGGGCTTGTTCCCACATCAGGTGTTTATTTCTACTGCACACTTCTTTCCCTTTACATAATAATAAATGTGAGTTTGTTTTGTTATCAGATCAAATTGAGTTTTTTAAGATTTGGTCTACAATCGGCATATCCCTACTACTACATATTTAAGATTTGGTCTACAATCGGCATATCCCTACTACTACATATTTCAGATTTGGTCTACAATCGGCATATCCCTACTACTACATATTTAAGATTTGGTCTACAATCGGCATATCCCTACTACTACATATTTAAGATTTGGTCTACAATCGGCATATCCCTACTACTACATATTTAAGATTTGGTCTACAATCGGCATATCCCTACTACTACATATTTAAGATTTGGTCTACAATCGGCATATCCCTAATACTACATATTTAAGATTTGGTCTACAATCGGCATATCCCTACTACTACATATTTAAGATTTGGTCTACAATCGGCATATCCCTACTACTACATATTTAAGATTTGGTCTACAATCGGCATATCCCTACTACTACATATTTAAGATTTGGTCTACAATCGGCATATCCCTACTACTACATATTTAAGATTTGGTCTACAATCGGCATATCCCTACTACTACATATTTCAGATTTGGTCTACAATCGGCATATCCCTACTACTACATATTTAAGATTTGGTCTACAATCGGCATATCCCTACTACTACATATTTAAGATTTGGTCTACAATCGGCATATCCCTACTACTACATATTTAAGATTTGGTCTACAATCGGCATATCCCTACTACTACATATTTAAGATTTGGTCTACAATCGGCATATCCCTACTACTACATATTTAAGATTTGGTCTACAATCGGCATATCCCTACTACTACATATTTAAGATTTGGTCTACAATCGGCATATCCCTACTACTACATATTTAAGATTTGGTCTACAATCGGCATATCCCTACTACTACATATTTAAGATTTGGTCTACAATCGGCATATCCCTGATACTACTACATATATAAGATTTGTACTACAATCGGCATATCCCTACTACTACATATTTAAGATTTGGTCTACAATCGGCATATCCCTGATACTACTACATATATAAGATTTGTACTACAATCGGCATATCCCTACTACTACATATTTAAGATTTGGTCTACAATCGGCATATCCCTACTACTACATATTTAAGATTTGGTCTACAATCGGCATATCCCTACTACTACATATTTAAGATTTGGTCTACAATCGGCATATCCCTACTACTACATATTTAAGATTTGGTCTACAATCGGCATATCCCTACTACTACATATTTAAGATTTGGTCTACAATCGGCATATCCCTACTACTACATATTTAAGATTTGGTCTACAATCGGCATATCCCTACTACTACATATTTAAGATTTGGTCTACAATCGGCATATCCCTACTACTACATATTTAAGATTTGGTCTACAATCGGCATATCCCTACTACTACATATTTAAGATTTGGTCTACAATCGGCATATCCCTACTACTACATATTTAAGATTTGGTCTACAATCGGCATATCCCTACTACTAAATATTTAAGATTTGGTCTACAATCGGCATATCCCTACTACTACATATTTAAGATTTGGTCTACAATCGGCATATCCCTACTACTACATATTTAAGATTTGGTCTACAATCGGCATATCCCTACTACTACATATTTAAGATTTGGTCTACAATCGGCATATCCCTACTACTACATATTTAAGATTTGGTCTACAATCGGCATATCCCTACTACTACATATTTAAGATTTGGTCTACAATCGGCATATCCCTACTACTACATATTTAAGATTTGGTCTACCATCGGCATATCCCTACTACTACATATTTAAGATTTGGTCTACAATCGGCATATCCCTACTACTACATATTTAAGATTTGGTCTACCATCGGCATATCCCTACTACTACATATTTAAGATTTGGTCTACAATCGGCATATCCCTACTACTACATATTTAAGATTTGGTCTACAATCGGCATATCCCTACTACTACATATTTCAGATTTGGTCTACAATCGGCATATCCCTACTACTACATATTTAACTCGAGGGCTTGTTCCCACATCAGTATTTATTTCTACTGCACACTTCTTTCCCTTTACATAATAATAAATGTGAGTTTGTTTTGTTATCAGATCAAATTGAGTTTTTTAAGATTTGGTCTACAATCGGCATATCCCTACTACTACATATTTAAGATTTGGTCTACAATCGGCATATCCCTACTACTACATATTTAAGATTTGGTCTACAATCGGCATATCCCTACTACTACATATTTAAGATTTGGTCTACAATCGGCATATCCCTACTACTACATATTTAAGATTTGGTCTACAATCGGCATATCCCTACTACTACATATTTAAGATTTGGTCTACAATCGGCATATACCTACTACTACATATTTAAGATTTGGTCTACAATCGGCATATCCCTACTACTACATATTTAAGATTTGGTCTACAATCGGCATATCCCTACTACTACATATTTAAGATTTGGTCTACAATCGGCATATCCCTACTACTACATATTTAAGATTTGGTCTACAATCGGCATATCCCTACTACTACATATTTAAGATTTGGTCTACAATCGGCATATCCCTACTACTACATATTTAAGATTTGGTCTACAATCGGCATATCCCTACTACTACATATTTAAGATTTGGTCTACAATCGGCATATCCCTACTACTACATATTTAAGATTTGGTCTACAATCGGCATATCCCTACTACTACATATTTAAGATTTGGTCTACAATCGGCATATCCCTACTACTACATATTTAACTCGAGGGCTTGTTCCCACATCAGGTGTTTATTTCTACTGCACACTTCTTTCCCTTTACATAATAATAAATGTGAGTTTGTTTTGTTATCAGATCAAATTGAGTTTTTTTTAGATTTGGTCTACAATCGGCATATCCCTACTACTACATATTTAAGATTTGGTCTACAATCGGCATATCCCTACTACTACATATTTAAGATTTGGTCTACAATCGGCATATCCCTACTACTACATATTTAAGATTTGGTCTACAATCGGCATATCCCTACTACTACATATTTAAGATTTGGTCTACAATCGGCATATCCCTACTACTACATATTTAAGATTTGGTCTACAATCGGCATATCCCTACTACTACATATTTAAGATTTGGTCTACAATCGGCATATCCCTACTACTACATATTTAAGATTTGGTCTACAATCGGCATATCCCTACTACTACATATTTAAGATTTGGTCTACAATCGGCATATCCCTACTACTACATATTTAAGAATTGGTCTACAATCGGCATATCCCTACTACTACATATTTAAGATTTGGTCTACAATCGGCATATCCCTACTACTACATATTTAAGATTTGGTCTACAATCGGCATATCCCTACTACTACATATTTAAGATTTCGTCTACAATCGGCCTATCCCTACTACTACATATTTAAGATTTGGTCTACAATCGGCATATCCCTACTACTACATATTTAAGATTTGGTCTACAATCGGCATATCCCTACTACTACATATTTAAGATTTGGTCTACAATCGGCATATCCCTACTACTACTACATATTTAAGATTTGGTATATAATCGGGATATCCCTACTACTACATATTTAAGATTTGGTCTACAATCGGCATATCCCTACTACTACATATTTAAGATTTGGTCTACAATCGGCATATCCCTACTACTACATATTTAAGATTTGGTCTACCATCGGCATATCCCTACTACTACATATTTAAGATTTGGTCTACAATCGGCATATCCCTACTACTACATATTTAAGATTTGGTCTACCATCGGCATATCCCTACTACTACATATTTAAGATTTGGTCTACAATCGGCATATCCCTACTACTACATATTTAACTCGAGGGCTTGTTCCCACATCAGGTGTTTATTTCTACTGCACACTTCTTTCCCTTTACATAATAATAAATGTGAGTTTGTTTTGTTATCAGATCAAATTGAGTTTTTTAAGATTTGGTCTACAATCGGCATATCCCTACTACTACATATTTAAGATTTGGTCTACAATCGGCATATCCCTACTACTACATATTTAAGATTTGGTCTACAATCGGCATATCCCTACTACTACTACATATTTAAGATTTGGTATATAATCGGGATATCCCTACTACTACATATTTAAGATTTGGTCTACAATCGGCATATCCCTACTACTACATATTTAAGATTTGGTCTACAATCGGCATATCCCTACTACTACATATTTAAGATTTGGTCTACCATCGGCATATCCCTACTACTACATATTTAAGATTTGGTCTACAATCGGCATATCCCTACTACTACATATTTAAGATTTGGTCTACCATCGGCATATCCCTACTACTACATATTTAAGATTTGGTCTACAATCGGCATATCCCTACTACTACATATTTAAGATTTGGTCTACAATCGGCATATCCCTACTACTACATATTTCAGATTTGGTCTACAATCGGCATATCCCTACTACTACATATTTAACTCGAGGGCTTGTTCCCACATCAGTATTTATTTCTACTGCACACTTCTTTCCCTTTACATAATAATAAATGTGAGTTTGTTTTGTTATCAGATCAAATTGAGTTTTTTAAGATTTGGTCTACAATCGGCATATCCCTACTACTACATATTTAAGATTTGGTCTACAATCGGCATATCCCTACTACTACATATTTAAGATTTGGTCTACAATCGGCATATCCCTACTACTACATATTTAAGATTTGGTCTACAATCGGCATATCCCTACTACTACATATTTAAGATTTGGTCTACAATCGGCATATCCCTACTACTACATATTTAAGATTTGGTCTACAATCGGCATATACCTACTACTACATATTTAAGATTTGGTCTACAATCGGCATATCCCTACTACTACATATTTAAGATTTGGTCTACAATCGGCATATCCCTACTACTACATATTTAAGATTTGGTCTACAATCGGCATATCCCTACTACTACATATTTAAGATTTGGTCTACAATCGGCATATCCCTACTACTACATATTTAAGATTTGGTCTACAATCGGCATATCCCTACTACTACATATTTAAGATTTGGTCTACAATCGGCATATCCCTACTACTACATATTTAAGATTTGGTCTACAATCGGCATATCCCTACTACTACATATTTAAGATTTGGTCTACAATCGGCATATCCCTACTACTACATATTTAAGATTTGGTCTACAATCGGCATATCCCTACTACTACTACATATTTAAGATTTGGTATATAATCGGGATATCCCTACTACTACATATTTAAGATTTGGTCTACAATCGGCATATCCCTACTACTACATATTTAAGATTTGGTCTACAATCGGCATATCCCTACTACTACATATTTAAGATTTGGTCTACCATCGGCATATCCCTACTACTACATATTTAAGATTTGGTCTACAATCGGCATATCCCTACTACTACATATTTAAGATTTGGTCTACCATCGGCATATCCCTACTACTACATATTTAAGATTTGGTCTACAATCGGCATATCCCTACTACTACATATTTAACTCGAGGGCTTGTTCCCACATCAGGTGTTTATTTCTACTGCACACTTCTTTCCCTTTACATAATAATAAATGTGAGTTTGTTTTGTTATCAGATCAAATTGAGTTTGTTAAGATTTGGTCTACAATCGGCATATCCCTACTACTACATATTTAAGATTTGGTCTACAATCGGCATATCCCTACTACTACATATTTAAGATTTGGTCTACAATCGGCATATACCTACTACTACATATTTAAGATTTGGTCTACAATCGGCATATCCCTACTACTACATATTTAAGATTTGGTCTACAATCGGCATATCCCTACTACTACATATTTAAGATTTGGTCTACAATCGGCATATCCCTACTACTACATATTTAAGATTTGGTCTACAATCGGCACATCCCTACTACTACATATTTAAGATTTGGTCTACAATCGGCATATCCCTACTACTACATATTTAAGATTTGGTCTACAATCGGCATATCCCTACTACTACATATTTAAGATTTGGTCTACAATCGGCATATCCCTACTACTACATATTTAAGATTTGGTCTACAATCGGCATATCCCTACTACTACATATTTAAGATTTGGTCTACAATCGGCATATCCCTACTACTACATATTTAACTCGAGGGCTTGTTCCCACATCAGGTGTTTATTTCTACTGCACACTTCTTTCCCTTTACATAATAATAAATGTGAGTTCGTTTTGTTATCAGATCAAATTGAGTTTTTTTTTGATTTGGTCTACAATCGGCATATCCCTACTACTACATATTTAAGATTTGGTCTACAATCGGCATATCCCTACTACTACATATTTAAGATTTGGTCTACAATCGGCATATCCCTACTACTACATATTTAAGATTTGGTCTACAATCGGCATATCCCTACTACTACATATTTAAGATTTGGTCTACAATCGGCATATCCCTACTACTACATATTTAAGATTTGGTCTACAATCGGCATATCCCTACTACTACATATTTAAGATTTGGTCTACAATCGGCATATCCCTACTACTACATATTTAAGATTTGGTCTACAATCGGCATATCCCTACTACTACATATTTAAGAATTGGTCTACAATCGGCATATCCCTACTACTACATATTTAAGATTTGGTCTACAATCGGCATATCCCTACTACTACATATTTAAGATTTGGTCTACAATCGGCATATCCCTACTACTACATATTTAAGATTTCGTCTACAATCGGCCTATCCCTACTACTACATATTTAAGATTTGGTCTACAATCGGCATATCCCTACTACTACATATTTAAGATTTGGTCTACAATCGGCATATCCCTACTACTACATATTTAAGATTTGGTCTACAATCGGCATATCCCTACTACTACATATTTAAGATTTGGTCTACAATCGGCATATCCCTACTACTACATATTTAAGATTTGGTCTACAATCGGCATTTCCATACTACTACATATTTAAGATTTGGTCTACAATCGGCATATCCCTACTACTACATATTTAAGATTTGGTCTACAATCGGCATATCCCTACTACTACATATTTAAGATTTGGTCTACAATCGGCATATCCCTACTACTACATATTTAAGATTTGGTCTACAATCGGCATATCCCTACTACTACATATTTAAGATTTGGTCTACAATCGGCATATCCCTACTACTACATATTTAAGATTTGGTCTACAATCGGCATATCCCTACTACTACATATTTAAGATTTGGTCTACAATCGGCATATCCCTACTACTACATATTTAAGATTTGGTCTACAATCGGCATATCCCTACTACTACATATTTAAGATTTCGTCTACAATCGGCCTATCCCTACTACTACATATTTAAGATTTGGTCTACAATCGGCATATCCCTACTACTACATATTTAAGATTTGGTCTACAATCGGCATATCCCTACTACTACATATTTAAGATTTGGTCTACAATCGGCATATCCCTACTACTACATATTTAAGATTTGGTCTACAATCGGCATATCCCTACTACTACATATTTAAGATTTGGTCTACAATCGGCATATCCCTACTACTACTACATATTTAAGATTTGGTCTACAATCGGCATATCCCTACTACTACATATTTAAGATTTGGTCTACAATCGGCATATCCCTACTACTACATATTTAAGATTTGGTCTACAATCGGCATATCCCTACTACTACATATTTAAGATTTGGTCTACAATCGGCATATCCCTACTACTACATATTTAAGATTTGGTCTACAATCGGCATATCCCTACTACTACATATTTAAGATTTGGTCTACAATCGGCATATCCCTACTACTACATATTTAAGATTTGGTCTACAATCGGCATATCCCTACTACTATAAATTTAAGATTTGGTCTACAATCGGCATATCCCTACTACTACATATTTAAGATTTGGTCTACAATCGGCATATCCCTACTACTACATATTTAAGATTTGGTCTACAATCGGCATATCCCTACTACTACATATTTAAGATTTGGTCTACAATCGGCATATCCCTACTACTACATATTTAAGATTTGGTCTACAATCGGCATATCCCTACTACTACATATTTAAGATTTGGTCTACAATCGGCATATCCCTACTACTACATATTTAAGATTTGGTCTACAATCGGCATATCCCTACTACTACATATTTAAGATTTGGTCTACAATCGGCATATCCCTACTACTACATATTTAAGATTTGGTCTACAATCGGCATATCCCTACTACTACATATTTAACTCGAGGGCTTGTTCCCACATCAGGTGTTTATTTCTACTGCACACTTCTTTCCCTTTACATAATAATAAATGTGAGTTTGTTTTGTTATCAGATCAAATTGAGTTTTTTTTTGATTTGGTCTACAATCGGCATATCCCTACTACTACATATTTAAGATTTGGTCTACAATCGGCATATCCCTACTACTACATATTTAAGATTTGGTCTACAATCGGCATATCCCTACTACTACATATTTAAGATTTGGTCTACAATCGGCATATCCCTACTACTACATATTTAACTCGAGGGCTTGTTCCCACATCAGGTGTTTATTTCTACTGCACACTTCTTTCCCTTTACATAATAATAAATGTGAGTTTGTTTTGTTATCAGATCAAATTGAGTTTTTTTTTGATTTGGTCTACAATCGGCATATCCCTACTACTACATATTTAAGATTTGGTCTACAATCGGCATATCCCTACTACTACATATTTAAGATTTGGTCTACAATCGGCATATCCCTACTACTACATATTTAAGATTTGGTCTACAATCGGCATATCCCTACTACTACATATTTAAGATTTGGTCTACAATCGGCATATCCCTACTACTACATATTTAAGATTTGGTCTACAATCGGCATATCCCTACTACTACATATTTAAGATTTGGTCTACAATCGGCATATCCCTACTACTACATATTTAAGATTTGGTCTACAATCGGCATATCCCTACTACTACATATTTAAGAATTGGTCTACAATCGGCATATCCCTACTACTACATATTTAAGATTTGGTCTACAATCGGCATATCCCTACTACTACATATTTAAGATTTGGTCTACAATCGGCATATCCCTACTACTACATATTTAAGATTTCGTCTACAATCGGCCTATCCCTACTACTACATATTTAAGATTTGGTCTACAATCGGCATATCCCTACTACTACATATTTAAGATTTGGTCTACAATCGGCATATCCCTACTACTACATATTTAAGATTTGGTCTACAATCGGCATATCCCTACTACTACATATTTAAGATTTGGTCTACAATCGGCATATCCCTACTACTACATATTTAACTCGAGGGCTTGTTCCCACATCAGGTGTTTATTTCTACTGCACACTTCTTTCCCTTTACATAATAATAAATGTGAGTTTGTTTTGTTATCAGATCAAATTGAGTTTTTTTTTGATTTGGTCTACAATCGGCATATCCCTACTACTACATATTTAAGATTTGGTCTACAATCGGCATATCCCTACTACTACATATTTAAGATTTGGTCTACAATCGGCATATCCCTACTACTACATATTTAAGATTTGGTCTACAATCGGCATATCCCTACTACTACATATTTAAGATTTGGTCTACAATCGGCATATCCCTACTACTACATATTTAAGATTTGGTCTACAATCGGCATATCCCTACTACTACATATTTAAGATTTGGTCTACAATCGGCATATCCCTACTACTACATATTTAAGATTTGGTCTACAATCGGCATATCCCTACTACTACATATTTAAGAATTGGTCTACAATCGGCATATCCCTACTACTACATATTTAAGATTTGGTCTACAATCGGCATATCCCTACTACTACATATTTAAGATTTGGTCTACAATCGGCATATCCCTACTACTACATATTTAAGATTTCGTCTACAATCGGCCTATCCCTACTACTACATATTTAAGATTTGGTCTACAATCGGCATATCCCTACTACTACATATTTAAGATTTGGTCTACAATCGGCATATCCCTACTACTACATATTTAAGATTTGGTCTACAATCGGCATATCCCTACTACTACATATTTAAGATTTGGTCTACAATCGGCATATCCCTACTACTACATATTTAAGATTTGGTCTACAATCGGCATATCCCTACTACTACATATTTAAGATTTGGTCTACAATCGGCATATCCCTACTACTACATATTTAAGATTTGGTCTACAATCGGCATATCCCTACTACTACATATTTAAGATTTGGTCTACAATCGGCATATCCCTACTACTACATATTTAAGATTTGGTCTACAATCGGCATATCCCTACTACTACATATTTAAGATTTGGTCTACAATCGGCATATCCCTACTACTACATATTTAAGATTTGGTCTACAATCGGCATATCCCTACTACTACATATTTAAGATTTGGTCTACAATCGGCATATCCCTACTACTACATATTTAAGATTTGGTCTACAATCGGCATATCCCTACTACTACATATTTAAGATTTGGTCTACAATCGGCATATCCCTACTACTACATATTTAAGATTTGGTCTACAATCGGCATATCCCTACTACTACATATTTAAGATTTGGTCTACAATCGGCATATCCCTACTACTACATATTTAAGATTTGGTCTACAATCGGCCATATCCCTACTACTACATATTTAAGATTTGGTCTACAATCGGCATATCCCTACTACTACATATTTAAGATTTGGTCTACAATCGGCATATCCCTACTACTAAATTAAAAGATTTGGTCTACAATCGGCATATCCCTACTACTACATATTTAAGATTTGGTCTACAATCGGCATATCCCTACTACTACATATTTAAGATTTGGTCTACAATCGGCATATCCCTACTACTACATATTTAAGATTTGGTCTACAATCGGCATATCCCTACTACTACATATTTAAGATTTGGTCTACAATCGGCATATCCCTACTACTACATATTTAAGATTTGGTCTACAATCGGCATATCCCTACTACTACATATTTAACTCGAGGGCTTGTTCCCACATCAGGTGTTTATTTCTACTGCACACTTCTTTCCCTTTACATAATAATAAATGTGAGTTTGTTTTGTTATCAGATCAAATTGAGTTTTTTAAGATTTGGTATACAATCGGCATATCCCTACTACTACATATTTAAGATTTGGTCTACAATCGGCATATCCCTACTACTACATATTTAAGATTTGGTCTACAATCGGCATATCCCTACTACTACATATTTAAGATTTGGTCTACAATCGGCATATCCCTACTACTACATATTTAAGATTTGGTCTACAATCGGCATATCCCTACTACTACATATTTAAGATTTGGTCTACAATCGGCATATCCCTACTACTACATATTTAAGATTTGGTCTACAATCGGCATATCCCTACTACTACTACATATTTAAGATTTGGTCTACAATCGGCATATCCCTACTACTACATATTTAAGATTTGGTCTACAATCGGCATATCCCTACTACTACATATTTAAGATTTGGTCTACAATCGGCATATCCCTACTACTACATATTTAAGATTTGGTCTACAATCGGCATATCCCTACTACTACATATTTAAGATTTGGTCTACAATCGGCATATCCCTACTACTACATATTTAAGATTTGGTTTACAATCGGCATATCCCTACTACTACATATTTAAGATTTGGTCTACAATCGGCATATCCATACTACTACATATTTAAGATTTCGTCTACAATCGGCCTATCCCTACTACTACATATTTAAGATTTGGTCTACAATCGGCATATCCCTACTACTACATATTTAAGATTTGGTCTACAATCGGCATATCCCTACTACTACATATTTAAGATTTGGTCTACAATCGGCATATCCCTACTACTACATATTTAAGATTTGGTCTACAATCGGCATATCCCTACTACTACATATTTAAGATTTGGTCTACAATCGGCATATCCCTACTACTACATATTTAAGATTTGGTCTACAATCGGCATATCCCTACTACTACATATTTAAGATTTGGTTTACAATCGGCATATCCCTACTACTACATATTTAAGATTTGGTCTACAATCGGCATATCCATACTACTACATATTTAAGATTTCGTCTACAATCGGCCTATCCCTACTACTACATATTTAAGATTTGGTCTACAATCGGCATATCCCTACTACTACATATTTAAGATTTGGTTTACAATCGGCATATCCCTACTACTACATATTTAAGATTTGGTCTACAATCGGCATATCCATACTACTACATATTTAAGATTTCGTCTACAATCGGCCTATCCCTACTACTACATATTTAAGATTTGGTCTACAATCGGCATATCCCTACTACTACATATTTAAGATTTGGTCTACAATCGGCATATCCCTACTACTACATATTTAAGATTTGGTCTACAATCGGCATATCCCTACTACTACATATTTAAGATTTGGTCTACAATCGGCATATCCCTACTACTACATATTTAAGATTTGGTCTACAATCGGCATATCCCTACTACTACATATTTAAGATTTGGTCTACAATCGGCATATCCCTACTACTACATATTTAAGATTTGGTCTACAATCGGCATATCCCTACTACTACAAATTTAAGATTTGGTCTACAATCGGCATATCCCTACTACTACATATTTAAGATTTGGTCTACAATCGGCATATCCCTACTACTACATATTTAAGATTTGGTCTACAATCGGCATATCCCTACTACTACATATTTAAGATTTGGTCTACAATCGGCATATCCCTACTACTACATATTTAAGATTTGGTCTACAATCGGCATATCCCTACTACTACAAATTTAAGATTTGGTCTACAATCGGCATATCCCTACTACTACATATTTAAGATTTGGTCTACAATCGGCATATCCCTACTACTACATATTTAAGATTTGGTCTACAATCGGCATATCCCTACTACTACATATTTAAGATTTGGTCTACAATCGGCATATCCCTACTACTACATATTTAAGATTTGGTCTACAATCGGCATATCCCTACTACTACATATTTAACTCGAGGGCTTGTTCCCACATCAGGTGTTTATTTCTACTGCACACTTCTTTCCGTTTACATAATAATAAATGTGAGTTTGTTTTGTTATCAGATCAAATTGAGTTTTTTAAGATTTGGTATACAATCGGCATATCCCTACTACTACATATTTAAGATTTGGTCTACAATCGGCATATCCCTACTACTACATATTTAAGATTTGGTCTACAATCGGCATATCCCTACTACTACATATTTAAGATTTGGTCTACAATCGGCATATCCCTACTACTACATATTTAAGATTTGGTCTACAATCGGCATATCTCTACTACTACATATTTAAGATTTGGTCTACAATCGGCATATCCCTACTACTACATATTTAAGATTTGGTCTACAATCGGCATATCCCTACTACTACATATTTAAGATTTGGTCTACAATCGGCATATCCCTACTACTACATATTTAAGATTTGGTCTACAATCGGCATATCCCTACTACTACATATTTAAGATTTGGTCTACAATCGGCATATCCCTACTACTACATATTTAAGATTTTGTCTACAATCGGCATATCCCTACTACTACATATTTAAGATTTGGTCTACAATCGGCATATCCCTACTACTACATATTTAAGATTTGGTCTACAATCGGCATATCCCTACTACTACATATTTAAGATTTGGTCTACAATCGGCATATCCCTACTACTACATATTTAAGATTTGGTCTACAATCGGCATATCCCTACTACTACATATTTAAGATTTGGTCTACAATCGGCATATCCCTACTACTACATATTTAAGATTCGGTATACAATCGGCATATCCCTACTACTACATATTTAAGATTTGGTCTACAATCGGCATATCCCTACTACTACATATTTAAGATTTGGTCTACAATCGGCATATCCCTACTACTACATATTTAAGATTTGGTCTACAATCGGCATATCCCTACTACTACAAATTTAAGATTTGGTCTACAATCGGCATATCCCTACTACTACATATTTAAGATTTGGTCTACAATCGGCATATCCCTACTACTACATATTTAAGATTTGGTCTACAATCGGCATATCCCTACTACTACATATTTAAGATTTCGTCTACAATCGGCATATCCCTACTACTACATATTTAAGATTTGGTCTACAATCGGCATATCCCTACTACTACATATTTAAGATTTGGTCTACAATCGGCATATCCCTACTACTACATATTTAACTCGAGGGCTTGTTCCCACATCAGGTGTTTATTTCTACTGCACACTTCTTTCCCTTTACATAATAATAAATGTGAGTTTGTTTTGTTATCAGATCAAATTGAGTTTTTTAAGATTTGGTATACAATCGGCATATCCCTACTACTACATATTTAAGATTTGGTCTACAATCGGCATATCCCTACTACTACATATTTAAGATTTGGTCTACAATCGGCATATCCCTACTACTACATATTTAAGATTTGGTCTACAATCGGCATATCCCTACTACTACATATTTAAGATTTGGTCTACAATCGGCATATCCCTACTACTACATGTTTAAGATTTGGTCTACAATCGGCATATCCCTACTACTACATATTTAAGATTTGGTCTACAATCGGCATATCCCTACTACTACTACATATTTAAGATTTGGTCTACAATCGGCATATCCCTACTACTACATATTTAAGATTTGGTCTACAATCGGCATATCTCTACTACTACATATTTAAGATTTGGTCTACAATCGGCATATCCCTACTACTACATATTTAAGATTTGGTCTACAATCGGCATATCCCTACTACTACATATTTAAGATTTGGTCTACAATCGGCATATCCCTACTACTACATATTTAAGATTTGGTCTACAATCGGCATATCCCTACTACTACATATTTAAGATTTGGTCTACAATCGGCATATCCCTACTACTACATATTTAAGATTTGGTCTACAATCGGCATATCCCTACTACTACATATTTAAGATTTGGTCTACAATCGGCATATCCCTACTATTACATATTTAAGATTTGGTCTACAATCGGCATATCCCTACTACTACATATTTAAGATTTGGTCTACAATCGGCATATCCCTACTACTACATATTTAAGATTTGGTCTACAATCGGCATATCCCTACTACTACATATTTAAGATTTGGTCTACAATCGGCATATCCCTACTACTACATATTTAAGATTTGGTATACAATCGGCATATCCCTACTACTACATATTTAAGATTTGGTCTACAATCGGCATATCCCTACTACTACATATTTAACTCGAGGGCTTGTTCCCACATCAGGTGTTTATTTCTACTGCACACTTCTTTCCCTTTACATAATAATAAATGTGAGTTTGTTTTGTTATCAGATCAAATTGAGTTTTTTAAGATTTGGTCTACAATCGGCATATCCCTACTACTACATATTTGAGAGTTGGTCTACAATCGGCATATCCCTACTACTACATTAACCCTCAGCCACACGACGTGAGTCCAAAGGGTGGACAAAAACTATGTGTTTGTTTATATATATTTTTTTTTTCAGTCAATGGAGCTGTCCTTTTTTTTCATCTATCCCTAGACCCTGCTGAATGGACTGGGAAAAAAATTCTAACCCAGGAGGTCATTCAGGGGGTGAAACATCCCTTCAAAATAATGGTTTTGGCCAAAAGCCATAGAGTTGTGCAGACAAATCGAAATCTGATCCCTTTGTGTATAGCCGCTGTCAAAAAAAGTCTCTGACATCTCTTTGAGCGGCCTTGGTAGAGAACAAACACAGCTGTTATCAATCGTGACCCAGATATCCCCTGGGGGGTAGTTAGAGCTGTTGGTCGTTGTTATTTGTATCCTATGGCTGTTTCATGTCTGTATTGCGCAATACTGATTTCAATGTTTACATGCTTGCAATGGATGTCCTTAAAAAAATACATAAAATAGCCAGAATGTTTAAATCTTTAATATGTGTGTCCAGGGTCCTTATATCCATCTGTTGAGACCGTGAGAAAAAGATTTGTACCCCCAAACACAGTTCATTACCCCCAACATAAAACGTCCCCCCTTTGGAGGCACGAGGCGGGAGATGCGAAACAAAATGAGCTAGTGCAGCCGAGGGTTAAGATTTGGTCTACAATCGGCATATCCCTACTACTACATATTTAAGATTTGGTCTACAATCGGCATATCCCTACTACTACATATTTAAGATTTGGTCTACAATCGGCATATCCCTACTACTACATATTTAAGATTTGGTCTACAATCGGCATATCCCTACTACTACATATTTAAGATTTGGTATACAATCGGCATATCCCTACTACTACTACATATTTAAGATTTGGTCTACAATCGGCATATCCCTACTACTACATATTTAAGATTTGGTCTACAATCGGCATATCCCTACTACTACATATTTAAGATTTGGTCTACAATCGGCATATCCCTACTACTACATATTTAAGATTTGGTCTACAATCGGCATATCCCTACTACTACATATTTAAGATTTGGTCTTCAATCGGCATATCCCTACTACTACATATTTAAGATTTGGTCTACAATCGGCATATCCCTACTACTACATATTTAAGATTTGGTCTACAATCGGCATATCCCTACTACTACATATTTAAGATTTGGTCTACAATCGGCATATCCCTACTACTACATATTTAAGATTTGGTCTACAATCGGCATATCCCTACTACTACATATTTAAGATTTGGTCTACAATCGGCATATCCCTACTACTACATATTTAAGATTTGGTATACAATCGGCATATCCCTACTACTACATATTTAAGATTTGGTCTACAATCGGCATATCCCTACTACTACATATTTAAGATTTGGTCTACAATCGGCATATCCCTACTACTACATATTTAAGATTTGGTCTACAATCGGCATATCCCTACTACTACATATTTAAGATTTGGTCTACAATCGGCATATCCCTACTACTACATATTTAAGATTTGGTCTACAATCGGCATATCCCTACTACTACATATTTAAGATTTGGTCTACAATCGGCATATCCCTACTACTACATATTTAAGATTTGGTCTACAATCGGCATATCCCTACTACTACATATTTAAGATTTGGTCTACAATCGGCATATCCCTACTACTACATATTTAAGATTTGGTCTTCAATCGGCATATCCCTACTACTACATATTTAAGATTTGGTCTACAGTCGGCATATCCCTACTACTACATATTTAAGATTTGGTCTACAATCGGCATATCCCTACTACTACATATTTAAGATTTGGTCTACAATCGGCATATCCCTACTACTACATATTTAAGATTTGGTCTACAATCGGCATATCCCTACTACTACATATTTAAGATTTGGTCTACAATCGGCATATCCCAACTACTACATATTTCAGATTTGGTCTACAATCGGCATATCCCTACTACTACATATTTCAGATTTGGTCTACAATCGGCATATCCCTACTACTACATATTTAAGATTTGGTCTACAATCGGCATATCCCTACTACTACATATTTAAGATTTGGTCTACAATCGGCATATCCCTACTACTACATATTTAAGATTTGGTCTACAATCGGCATATCCCTACTACTACATATTTAAGATTTGGTCTACAATCGGCATATCTCTACTACTACATATTTAAGATTTGGTCTACAATCGGCATATCCCTACTATTACATATTTAAGATTTGGTCTACAATCGGCATATCCCTACTACTACATATTTAAGATTTGGTCTACAATCGGCATATCCCTACTACTACATATTTAAGATTTGGTCTACAATCGGCATATCCCTACTACTACATATTTAAGATTTGGTCTACAATCGGCATATCCCTACTACTACAAATTTAAGATTTGGTCTACAATCGGCATATCCCTACTACTAGTCCGGCGGATATGTGAAATAATTGTGGGTTTTGGGGTACAAGCATGAAAGTTGGCACACTTCTAGACATTGGCCTAAAAGAATATTTAAGGATTGGACCCACCTGAAAAAAAGGCCTTTGTCAGGATTGGCGGCCATTTTAAAAAATGGCGTCCAAAACACATAAGCAACATAGGGAATGTTGTAATATAATGCACTCAAATGCACGTATTGCTTCGTGTTTAATCTTGCAGTAGCATAACCTTCCATAAACAAATTATACATACTACAAGAATAAGTTCCGAGTCAGCAATATGCAAAATTTGACTCGATTTAATGACAAAAATGTATGTTTTGGCTCCGAAATAGTGCGTGAACGCAAAAGCGACATTGAAATTGTGTTGTTATTTTAGACTTATATGCTCCAACTGATCTTGATGCAACTTTAGAATGCTACAAAAGTACACACAACTTCTATGCACTACCGGACTCACTAGTGAATCGGCGATATTTAAGGTTTGGCACATTTTTCAGACTGTCAAGTTATATGATACCAGATGAAGGTCTTGCTAGGTGTGAATGTACAAGTGAATGTACAAGTCTTGTTAAGGTACACAATGAATGTTTGCTACCCCAACTTGTATGACACAATGCCGAGTCAGGATTTTTCGTGAGAACGCCATGACAGTATGTAATTAGTGTTTCTACAGGTCACAGTCTTGACACAAGGCAGTACATCTAATTAGGGCAGCCTTCCTGCAGGTGCACCTTCCTCTGCAGCCTTTCTTGCAGCCACACTGAATAAGTTCCCTTGATGATGTGCTGGCTTCGGGTAGGGTTGTCCACAGTGGTCTCCAATTGGGAGGGTCAGTCCATCCCCAATCCTCGGGTGATGGCAACTGTGGTGCAACTTCAGTGGCATGTCCCCAGCAATGCCCTCCTTGGTATACAGCCCTCTTGATGTGCTGCACCAGGGCAGCCTTAGTTGGTGGGATAGCTTCCATGGTGCGCCCTTCCTTTGTGAACATTTCTTTCCTAGCCTTACCAATGTTCACCATGCTGCTGGTTCGATCATAAAGGAGGATGGTGAACCACTCAAGGACGACCAAATCCTCATCACTGAGTTGTGTTGGTCCTCGTGACAGGGTCAGCAGAGTTGTCGTGACATCCTCGTTTGCTTTCCACGTCTCCCAGGCCGTCTTCTTTCCCTTCGTTCCAAAATAGGACACTGTGTCACATCCGGTGAATGCGTGTAGCATTGGGAGAGATTTAGACTTGTTAGGTCCCAGTGACGTGACGATCTCGTGAGCAGCTATGTACCGAAAATGTTTTCCAGTCCCAAACGCCACCCACAGCTCATGGATGTCCATGTTGGTTGCTTCTGCCACGGCCAGGACGACTACATCTGTGTCCACTGTCCGCAGGGGGACTTTCTGGTAGCCTTCATTGACGGCATCTGCCCGGTGCAGTATCATGCGCGTGTCTGCCTCTTCGTGATTGCAAGGCGATAGGTGACTGGTGTCTCGAGGGAGGCTGCACTTGACAGCTTCTCCATCTGTAGTGATCACCTGCTTCTCTGTCTCCAAGTGAGTGAGGTGCTCTGCCAAGAATGTGAAGAGTTCCATTTTGTTGGCACTGATCCGCAGAAACTGCTGCCAGTTCCCTGGTAGATTGGTTGGCCCATCTACTCTTCTTCGGATTCCCGTGCCACGCTTTGCTCTGGTTTGGGACTTGAGACTGTTCTCTTTGTACTGGTCCCAGACTATATCAACACGTCTGGCACGCTGTAGCTGACGCTGGACGTATGGCAGGAATACATTCAGTGCATATTCGTCAAAGGTCTTGGCAGCCACTGGCTTCAGCATGTTGACCACCACAGCCCCATCTATAATGGTGACATCAGTGTCTGGGGCATCACCGTGAACTTCTGTACAGCGCTCCAGGCATTACATGAGATCAGCCTTCGTTCCAAGTCTTAGTTTGCCAAGCTGCGATAACGACGGAGGGCATGCCTGGTTTTCGTGGTGAAAGAAGTCTTGTAGGTTGCCATCCCTTGACTGACAGGCAATGTAAAAAGAGAGAACAGTCACTCTTCAGGGAAGACACTTGAAGACTTGTTTTTGACTTCTCTCTTTGAGGGGGGCGGCTGAAGAGTAGTAGCTTGTTTTTCTTGACTGGTTCTGATATGGCTGTTGACCGTTCCAGCAGTCGATCGGCCACGTAAGTCTCGTATTGTTGTTTTTCTATATCCTCAGCCTTCCGAAATGAAGACACCACAGCTGAGTCGACGATGTCCCTTGTGTCCAGTCTCAGGAGGTCAGTGGAGTCTTCTAGGAATGGATTGCCCATTTCCTCCATGACTTCAATGAGTCTTGTGACATGCTGTCCAAACGTCACCTGAGAACTCTTGGTCTGTTCATGGTGCCGTGTTTCCAGAGACCTCTTGTGCTTTCTATCCATGGATGCCTCAAATTCAGTGGCCATCCTCATCAGTTCCGGACCAGCAACCATCCAGTGTCTCAGGGCTTCAGGGGATTGAGTCAGTCCAACAGCACCACCGTCACTTTTAACAGCAGCAATGTTTTACTCGTGGGCTTGGTCCAGTGCCATGGACGAGAACACTCTGTAGGTCTTGCGAACTGTAAAGTTGCCCTTGGCAAATTCTGCAGCAATCTCAGGGTGAGCCTTCGTCAGATTCACCATGTCCCGAATGTGAACTGGCAGCCACCTCGCATAGTTAGTATGATCCAAGGTGAACAACCATGGTGCCCGCTGTGTCAAACAGTCCTTGTAGAGAGCAAAGTTTGCCTCTCTCAGTGACCTGATGTAGCTTAAAACGAGGAGCTGCAGCTGCAGAGCTGTGTACCAAAAATGGAACTGGGAATCTCCTGAGTCTTTCCACTACACCAGTCATCGAACGACTCTGCTAGGATTCCTGGTTCCAGTGACTCTTTGTGGTGAATATATGACTTCTTCAGCAAGATGAACAGACTGCTTGCAGTAACTTGGTGTGCGTGCCTGGTCCTTGTGACATGAGATACCTTCAGGAAGGAATCTGCCGTGCCTGGTGATGCCACTTTGGCCTGGACGAGGGCCTCCACCCAGCCAGAGTCCTCTAGCCAGTCTCCTATCACCCTGAGTGCCGCCATCTCAATGTGCAGTCCTCCCAAGACGATGACGAACTGGTCTTCTCCATGGCTTGCTGGCCAGTTCCACTGTATTTGTTTTGCGATGGTGTAGAAGTGGCTGGTCTAGTGTAATCACTGGGACTTGGTCAGGGTTGAGTTGCTGAACAGCTTGCTTGATAACATCCATTGAATGCCGTATCATGGCAACAGATTTGGAGTCATCGGGAAAGAGGGGCAGCAGTGCTGTAATAGCCGGGGGACACTCTGGTACTGCCTGCTGACTGGCATGGTAGGCTGCCCAGGATATGTGGCTATCTCTGTCAACGTCATAAAAATAGGGGCAAGCAAAAGGGGACCCTAATACATCTGCACACAATGAAATATGAAATACAACCGCATATGTTGCCGAGCCAGCAAATATTGCATTGAAAAAAAGGGGGGGGGGGGGTTGGTTGACAGCTGTTTTTTAAGTAATACTAAAACATTCTAGTAGTTATTCTTATAGAAAATTACATCAAAAAAAAGTTTGCATATATTACAACATTTCCTATATGTCACTTATGCGTTTTGGAGGCCATTTTTTAAAAATGGCCGCCAATCCTGACAAAGGCCTTTTTTCAGGTGGGTCCAATCCTTAAATATTCTTTTAGGCCAAGGTCTAGAAGTGTGCCAAATTTCATGCTTGTACCCCAAAACCCACAATTGGGTGTATTTACTGCACATATCCGCCGGACTATACTACATATTTAAGATTTGGTCTACAATCGGCATATCCCTACTACTACATATTTAAGATTTGGTCTACAATCGGCATATCCCTACTACTACATATTTAAGATTTGGTCTACAATCGGCATATCCCTACTACTACATATTTAAGATTTGGTCTACAATCGGCATATCCCTACTACTACATATTTAAGATTTGGTCTACAATCGGCATATCCCTACTACTACATATTTAACTCGAGGGCTTGTTCCCACATCAGGTGTTTATTTCTACTGCACACTTCTTTCCGTTTACATAATAATAAATGTGAGTTTGTTTTGTTATCAGATCAAATTGAGTTTTTTAAGATTTGGTATACAATCGGCATATCCCTACTACTACATATTTAAGATTTGGTCTACAATCGGCATATCCCTACTACTACATATTTAAGATTTGGTCTACAATCGGCATATCCCTACTACTACATATTTAAGATTTGGTCTACAATCGGCATATCCCTACTACTACATATTTAAGATTTGGTCTACAATCGGCATATCTCTACTACTACATATTTAAGATTTGGTCTACAATCGGCATATCCCTACTACTACATATTTAAGATTTGGTCTACAATCGGCATATCCCTACTACTACATATTTAAGATTTGGTCTACAATCGGCATATCCCTACTACTACATATTTAAGATTTGGTCTACAATCGGCATATCCCTACTACTACATATTTAAGATTTGGTCTACAATCGGCATATCCCTACTACTACATATTTAAGATTTTGTCTACAATCGGCATATCCCTACTACTACATATTTAAGATTTGGTCTACAATCGGCATATCCCTACTACTACATATTTAAGATTTGGTCTACAATCGGCATATCCCTACTACTACATATTTAAGATTTGGTCTACAATCGGCATATCCCTACTACTACATATTTAAGATTTGGTCTACAATCGGCATATCCCTACTACTACATATTTAAGATTTGGTCTACAATCGGCATATCCCTACTACTACATATTTAAGATTCGGTATACAATCGGCATATCCCTACTACTACATATTTAAGATTTGGTCTACAATCGGCATATCCCTACTACTACATATTTAAGATTTGGTCTACAATCGGCATATCCCTACTACTACATATTTAAGATTTGGTCTACAATCGGCATATCCCTACTACTACAAATTTAAGATTTGGTCTACAATCGGCATATCCCTACTACTACATATTTAAGATTTGGTCTACAATCGGCATATCCCTACTACTACATATTTAAGATTTGGTCTACAATCGGCATATCCCTACTACTACATATTTAAGATTTCGTCTACAATCGGCATATCCCTACTACTACATATTTAAGATTTGGTCTACAATCGGCATATCCCTACTACTACATATTTAAGATTTGGTCTACAATCGGCATATCCCTACTACTACATATTTAACTCGAGGGCTTGTTCCCACATCAGGTGTTTATTTCTACTGCACACTTCTTTCCCTTTACATAATAATAAATGTGAGTTTGTTTTGTTATCAGATCAAATTGAGTTTTTTAAGATTTGGTATACAATCGGCATATCCCTACTACTACATATTTAAGATTTGGTCTACAATCGGCATATCCCTACTACTACATATTTAAGATTTGGTCTACAATCGGCATATCCCTACTACTACATATTTAAGATTTGGTCTACAATCGGCATATCCCTACTACTACATATTTAAGATTTGGTCTACAATCGGCATATCCCTACTACTACATGTTTAAGATTTGGTCTACAATCGGCATATCCCTACTACTACATATTTAAGATTTGGTCTACAATCGGCATATCCCTACTACTACTACATATTTAAGATTTGGTCTACAATCGGCATATCCCTACTACTACATATTTAAGATTTGGTCTACAATCGGCATATCTCTACTACTACATATTTAAGATTTGGTCTACAATCGGCATATCCCTACTACTACATATTTAAGATTTGGTCTACAATCGGCATATCCCTACTACTACATATTTAAGATTTGGTCTACAATCGGCATATCCCTACTACTACATATTTAAGATTTGGTCTACAATCGGCATATCCCTACTACTACATATTTAAGATTTGGTCTACAATCGGCATATCCCTACTACTACATATTTAAGATTTGGTCTACAATCGGCATATCCCTACTACTACATATTTAAGATTTGGTCTACAATCGGCATATCCCTACTATTACATATTTAAGATTTGGTCTACAATCGGCATATCCCTACTACTACATATTTAAGATTTGGTCTACAATCGGCATATCCCTACTACTACATATTTAAGATTTGGTCTACAATCGGCATATCCCTACTACTACATATTTAAGATTTGGTCTACAATCGGCATATCCCTACTACTACATATTTAAGATTTGGTATACAATCGGCATATCCCTACTACTACATATTTAAGATTTGGTCTACAATCGGCATATCCCTACTACTACATATTTAACTCGAGGGCTTGTTCCCACATCAGGTGTTTATTTCTACTGCACACTTCTTTCCCTTTACATAATAATAAATGTGAGTTTGTTTTGTTATCAGATCAAATTGAGTTTTTTAAGATTTGGTCTACAATCGGCATATCCCTACTACTACATATTTGAGAGTTGGTCTACAATCGGCATATCCCTACTACTACATTAACCCTCAGCCACACGACGTGAGTCCAAAGGGTGGACAAAAACTATGTGTTTGTTTATATATATTTTTTTTTTCAGTCAATGGAGCTGTCCTTTTTTTTCATCTATCCCTAGACCCTGCTGAATGGACTGGGAAAAAAATTCTAACCCAGGAGGTCATTCAGGGGGTGAAACATCCCTTCAAAATAATGGTTTTGGCCAAAAGCCATAGAGTTGTGCAGACAAATCGAAATCTGATCCCTTTGTGTATAGCCGCTGTCAAAAAAAGTCTCTGACATCTCTTTGAGCGGCCTTGGTAGAGAACAAACACAGCTGTTATCAATCGTGACCCAGATATCCCCTGGGGGGTAGTTAGAGATGTTGGTCGTTGTTATTTGTATCCTATGGCTGTTTCATGTCTGTATTGCGCAATACTGATTTCAATGTTTACATGCTTGCAATGGATGTCCTTAAAAAAATACATAAAATAGCCAGAATGTTTAAATCTTTAATATGTGTGTCCAGGGTCCTTATATCCATCTGTTGAGACCGTGAGAAAAAGATTTGTACCCCCAAACACAGTTCATTACCCCCAACATAAAACGTCCCCCCTTTGGAGGCACGAGGCGGGAGATGCGAAACAAAATGAGCTAGTGCAGCCGAGGGTTAAGATTTGGTCTACAATCGGCATATCCCTACTACTACATATTTAAGATTTGGTCTACAATCGGCATATCCCTACTACTACATATTTAAGATTTGGTCTACAATCGGCATATCCCTACTACTACATATTTAAGATTTGGTCTACAATCGGCATATCCCTACTACTACATATTTAAGATTTGGTATACAATCGGCATATCCCTACTACTACATATTTAAGATTTGGTCTACAATCGGCATATCCCTACTACTACATATTTAAGATTTGGTCTACAATCGGCATATCCCTACTACTACATATTTAAGATTTGGTCTACAATCGGCATATCCCTACTACTACATATTTAAGATTTGGTCTACAATCGGCATATCCCTACTACTACATATTTAAGATTTGGTCTTCAATCGGCATATCCCTACTACTACATATTTAAGATTTGGTCTACAATCGGCATATCCCTACTACTACATATTTAAGATTTGGTCTACAATCGGCATATCCCTACTACTACATATTTAAGATTTGGTCTACAATCGGCATATCCCTACTACTACATATTTAAGATTTGGTCTACAATCGGCATATCCCTACTACTACATATTTAAGATTTGGTCTACAATCGGCATATCCCTACTACTACATATTTAAGATTTGGTATACAATCGGCATATCCCTACTACTACATATTTAAGATTTGGTCTACAATCGGCATATCCCTACTACTACATATTTAAGATTTGGTCTACAATCGGCATATCCCTACTACTACATATTTAAGATTTGGTCTACAATCGGCATATCCCTACTACTACATATTTAAGATTTGGTCTACAATCGGCATATCCCTACTACTACATATTTAAGATTTGGTCTTCAATCGGCATATCCCTACTACTACATATTTAAGATTTGGTCTACAATCGGCATATCCCTACTACTACATATTTAAGATTTGGTCTACAATCGGCATATCCCTACTACTACATATTTAAGATTTGGTCTACAATCGGCATATCCCTACTACTACATATTTAAGATTTGGTATATAATCGGCATATCCCTACTACTACATATTTAAGATTTGGTCTACAATCGGCATAACCCTACTACTACATATTTAAGATTTGGTCTACAATCGGCATATCCCTACTACTACATAATTAAGATTTGGTCTACAATCGGCATATCCCTACTACTACATATTTAAGATTTGGTCTACAATCGGCATATCCCTACTACTACATATTTAAGATTTGGTCTACAATCGGCATATCCCTACTACTACATATTTAAGATTTGGTCTACAATCGGCATATCCCTACTACTACATATTTAAGATTTGGTCTACAATCGGCATATCCCTACTACTACATATTTAAGATTTGGTCTACAATCGGCATATCCCTACTACTACATATTTAAGATTTGGTCTACAATCGGCATATCCCTACTACTACATATTTAAGATTTGGTCTTCAATCGGCATATCCCTACTACTACATATTTAAGATTTGGTCTACAGTCGGCATATCCCTACTACTACATATTTAAGATTTGGTCTACAATCGGCATATCCCTACTACTACATATTTAAGATTTGGTCTACAATCGGCATATCCCTACTACTACATATTTAAGATTTGGTCTACAATCGGCATATCCCTACTACTACATATTTAAGATTTGGTCTACAATCGGCATATCCCAACTACTACATATTTAAGATTTGGTCTACAATCGGCATATCCCTACTACTACATATTTAAGATTTGGTCTTCAATCGGCATATCCCTACTACTACATATTTAAGATTTGGTCTACAATCGGCATAACCCTACTACTACATATTTAAGATTTGGTCTACAATCGGCATATCCCTACTACTACATAATTAAGATTTGGTCTACAATCGGCATATCCCTACTACTACATATTTAAGATTTGGTCTACAATCGGCATATCCCTACTACTACATATTTAAGATTTGGTCTACAATCGGCATATCCCTACTACTACATATTTAAGATTTGGTCTACAATCGGCATATCCCTACTACTACATATTTAAGATTTGGTCTACAATCGGCATATCCCTACTACTACATATTTAAGATTTGGTCTACAATCGGCATATCCCTACTACTACATATTTAAGATTTGGTCTACAATCGGCATATCCCTACTACTACATATTTAAGATTTGGTCTTCAATCGGCATATCCCTACTACTACATATTTAAGATTTGGTCTACAGTCGGCATATCCCTACTACTACATATTTAAGATTTGGTCTACAATCGGCATATCCCTACTACTACATATTTAAGATTTGGTCTACAATCGGCATATCCCTACTACTACATATTTAAGATTTGGTCTACAATCGGCATATCCCTACTACTACATATTTAAGATTTGGTCTACAATCGGCATATCCCAACTACTACATATTTCAGATTTGGTCTACAATCGGCATATCCCTACTACTACATATTTCAGATTTGGTCTACAATCGGCATATCCCTACTACTACATATTTAAGATTTGGTCTACAATCGGCATATCCCTACTACTACATATTTAAGATTTGGTCTACAATCGGCATATCCCTACTACTACATATTTAAGATTTGGTCTACAATCGGCATATCCCTACTACTACATATTTAAGATTTGGTCTACAATCGGCATATCTCTACTACTACATATTTAAGATTTGGTCTACAATCGGCATATCCCTACTATTACATATTTAAGATTTGGTCTACAATCGGCATATCCCTACTACTACATATTTAAGATTTGGTCTACAATCGGCATATCCCTACTACTACATATTTAAGATTTGGTCTACAATCGGCATATCCCTACTACTACATATTTAAGATTTGGTCTACAATCGGCATATTCCTACTACTACATATTTAAGATTTGGTCTACAATCGGCATATCCCTACTACTACATATTTAAGATTTGGTCTACAATCGGCATATCCCTACTACTACATATTTAAGATTTGGTCTACAATCGGCATATCCCTACTACTACATATTTAAGATTTGGTCTACAATCGGCATATCCCTACTACTACATATTTAAGATTTGGTCTACAATCGGCATATCCCTACTACTACATATTTAAGATTTGGTCTACAATCGGCATATCCCTACTACTACATATTTAAGATTTGGTCTACAATCGGCATATCCCTACTACTACATATTTAAGATTTGGTCTACAATCGGCATATCCCTACTACTACATATTTAAGATTTGGTCTACAATCGGCATATCCCTACTACTACATATTTAAGATTTGGTCTACAATCGGCATATCCCTACTACTACATATTTAAGATTTGGTCTACAATCGGCATATCCCTACTACTACATATTTAAGATTTGGTCTACAATCGGCATATCCCTACTACTACATATTTAAGATTTGGTCTACAATCGGCATATCCCTACTACTACATATTTAAGATTTGGTCTACAATCGGCATATCCCTACTACTACATATTTAAGATTTGGTCTACAATCGGCATATCCCTACTACTACATATTTAAGATTTGGTCTACAATCGGCATATCCCTACTACTACATATTTAAGATTTGGTCTACAATCGGCATATCCCTACTACTACATATTTAAGATTTGGTCTACAATCGGCATATCCCTACTACTACATATTTAAGATTTGGTCTACAATCGGCATATCCCTACTACTACATATTTAAGATTTGGTCTACAATCGGCATATCCCTACTACTACATATTTAACTCGAGGGCTTGTTCCCACATCAGGTGTTTATTTCTACTGCACACTTCTTTCCCTTTACATAATACTAAATGTGAGTTTGTTTTGTTATCAGATCAAATTGAGTTTTTTAAGATTTGGTCTACAATCGGCATATCCCTACTACTACATATTTAAGATTTGGTCTACAATCGGCATATCCCTACTACTACATATTTAAGATTTGGTCTACAATCGGCATATCCCTACTACTACATATTTAAGATTTGGTCTACAATCGGCATATCCCTACTACTACATATTTAACTCGAGGGCTTGTTCCCACATCAGGTGTTTATTTCTACTGCACACTTCTTTCCCTTTACATAATAATAAATGTGAGTTTGTTTTGTTATCAGATCAAATTGAGTTTTTTAAGATTTGGTCTACAATCGGCATATCCCTACTACTACATATTTAAGATTTGGTCTACAATCGGCATATCCCTACTACTACATATTTAAGATTTGGTCTACAATCGGCATATCCCTACTACTACATATTTAAGATTTGGTCTACAATCGGCATATCCCTACTACTACATATTTAAGATTTGGTCTACAATCGGCATATCCCTACTACTACATATTTAAGATTTGGTCTACAATCGGCATATCCCTACTACTACATATTTAAGATTTGGTCTACAATCGGCATATCCCTACTACTACATATTTAAGATTTGGTCTACAATCGGCATATCCCTACTACTACATATTTAAGATTTGGTCTACAATCGGCATATCCCTACTACTACATATTTAAGATTTGGTCTACAATCGGCATATCCCCACTACTACATATTTAAGATTTGGTCTACAATCGGCATATCCCTACTACTACATATTTAAGATTTGGTCTACAATCGGCATATCCCTACTACTACATATTTAAGATTTGGTCTACAATCGGCATATCCCTACTACTACATATTTAAGATTTGGTCTACAATCGGCATATCCCTACTACTACATATTTAAGATTTGGTCTACAATCGGCATATCCCTACTACTACATATTTAAGATTTGGTCTACAATCGGCATATCCCTACTACTACATATTTAAGATTTGGTCTACAATCGGCATATCCCTACTACTAAATATTTAAGATTTGGTCTACAATTGGCATATCCCTACTACTACATATTTAAGATTTGGTCTACAATCGGCATATCCCTACTACTACATATTTAAGATTTGGTCTACAATCGGCATATCCCTACTACTACATATTTAAGATTTGGTCTACAATCGGCATATCCTTACTACTACATATTTAAGATTTGGTCTACAATCGGCATATCCCTACTACTACATATTTAAGATTTGGTCTACAATCGGCATATCCCTACTACTACATATTTAAGATTTGGTCTACAATCAGCATATCCCTACTACTACATATTTAAGATTTGGTCTACAATCGGCATATCCCTACTACTACATATTTAAGATTTGGTCTACAATCGGCATATCCCTACTACTACATATTTAAGATTTGGTCTACAATCGGCATATCCCTACTACTACATATTTAAGATTTGGTCTACAATCGGCATATCCCTACTACTACATATTTAAGATTTGGTCTACAATCGGCATATCCCTACTACTACATATTTAAGATTTGGTCTACAATCGGCATATCCCTACTACTACATATTTAAGATTTGGTCTACAATCGGCATATCCCCACTACTACATATTTAAGATTTGGTCTACAATCGGCATATCCCTACTACTACATATTTAAGATTTGGTCTACAATCGGCATATCCCTACTACTACATATTTAAGATTTGGTCTACAATCGGCATATCCCTACTACTACATATTTAAGATTTGGTCTACAATCGGCATATCCCTACTACTACATATTTAAGATTTGGTCTACAATCGGCATATCCCTACTACTACATATTTAACTCGAGGGCTTGTTCCCACATCAGGTGTTTATTTCTACTGCACACTTCTTTCCCTTTACATAATAATAAATGTGAGTTTGTTTTGTTATCAGATCAAATTGAGTTTTTTAAGATTTGGTCTACAATCGGCATATCCCTACTACTACATATTTAAGATTTGGTCTACAATCGGCATATCCCTACTACTACATATTTAAGATTTGGTCTACAATCGGCATATCCATACTACTACATATTTAAGATTTGGTCTACAATCGGCATATCCCTACTACTACATATTTAACTCGAGGGCTTGTTCCCACATCAGGTGTTTATTTCTACTGCACACTTCTTTCCCTTTACATAATAATAAATGTGAGTTTGTTTTGTTATCAGATCAAATTGAGTTTTTTAAGATTTGGTCTACAATCGGCATATCCCTACTACTACATATTTAAGATTTGGTCTACAATCGGCATATCCCTACTACTACATATTTAACTCGAGGGCTTGTTCCCACATCAGGTGTTTATTTCTACTGCACACTTCTTTCCCTTTACATAATAATAAATGTGAGTTTGTTTTGTTATCAGATCAAATTGAGTTTTTTAAGATTTGGTCTACAATCGGCATATCCCTACTACTACATATTTAAGATTTGGTCTACAATCGCCATATCCCTACTACTACATATTTAAGATTTGGTCTACAATCGGCATATCCCTACTACTACATATTTAACTCGAGGGCTTGTTCCCACATCAGGTGTTTATTTCTACTGCACACTTCTTTCCCTTTACATAATAATAAATGTGAGTTTGTTTTGTTATCAGATCAAATTGAGTGTTTTAAGATTTGGTCTACAATCGGCATATCCCTACTACTACATATTTAAGATTTGGTCTACAATCGGCATATCCCTACTACTACATGTTTAAGATTTGGTCTACAATCGGCATATCCCTAATACTACATATTTAAGATTTGGTCTACAATCGGCATATCCCTACTACTACATATTTAAGATTTGGTCTACAATCGGCATATCCCTACTACTACATATTTAAGATTTGGTCTACAATCGGCATATCCCTACTACTACATATTTAAGATTTGGTCTACAATCGGCATATCCCTACTACTACATATTTAAGATTTGGTCTACAATCGGCATATCCCTACTACTACATATTTAAGATTTGGTCTACAATCGGCATATCCCTACTACTACATATTTAAGATTTGGTCTACAATCGGCATATCCCTACTACTACATATTTCAGATTTGGTCTACAATCGGCATATCCCTACTACTACATATTTAAGATTTGGTCTACAATCGGCATATCCCTACTACTACATATTTCAGATTTGGTCTACAATCGGCATATCCCTACTACTACATATTTAAGATTTGGTCTACAATCGGCATATCCCTACTACTACATATTTAACTCGAGGGCTTGTTCCCACATCAGGTGTTTATTTCTACTGCACACTTCTTTCCCTTTACATAATACTAAATGTGAGTTTGTTTTGTTATCAGATCAAATTGAGTTGTTTAAGATTTGGTCTACAATCGGCATATCCCTACTACTACATATTTAAGATTTGGTCTACAATCGGCATATCCCTACTACTACATATTTAAGATTTGGTCTACAATCGGCATATCCCTACTACTACATATTTAAGATTTGGTCTACAATCGGCATATCCCTACTACTACATATTTAACTCGAGGGCTTGTTCCCACATCAGGTGTTTATTTCTACTGCACACTTCTTTCCCTTTACATAATAATAAATGTGAGTTTGTTTTGTTATCAGATCAAATTGAGTTTTTTAAGATTTGGTCTACAATCGGCATATCCCTACTACTACATATTTAAGATTTGGTCTACAATCGGCATATCCCTACTACTACATATTTAAGATTTGGTCTACAATCGGCATATCCCTACTACTACATATTTAAGATTTGGTCTACAATCGGCATATCCCTACTACTACATATTTAAGATTTGGTCTACAATCGGCATATCCCTACTACTACATATTTAAGATTTGGTCTACAATCGGCATATCCCTACTACTACATATTTAAGATTTGGTCTACAATCGGCATATCCCTACTACTACATATTTAAGATTTGGTCTACAATCGGCATATCCCTACTACTACATATTTAACTCGAGGGCTTGTTCCCACATCAGGTGTTTATTTCTACTGCACACTTCTTTCCCTTTACATAATACTAAATGTGAGTTTGTTTTGTTATCAGATCAAATTGAGTTTTTTAAGATTTGGTCTACAATCGGCATATCCCTACTACTACATATTTAAGATTTGGTCTACAATCGGCATATCCCTACTACTACATATTTAACTCGAGGGCTTGTTCCCACATCAGGTGTTTATTTCTACTGCACACTTCTTTCCCTTTACATAATAATAAATGTGAGTTTGTTTTGTTATCAGATCAAATTGAGTTTTTTAAGATTTGGTCTACAATCGGCATATCCCTACTACTACATATTTAAGATTTGGTCTACAATCGGCATATCCCTACTACTACATATTTAAGATTTGGTCTACAATCGGCATATCCCTACTACTACATATTTAAGATTTGGTCTACAATCGGCATATCCCTACTACTAAATATTTAAGATTTGGTCTACAATTGGCATATCCCTACTACTACATATTTAAGATTTGGTCTACAATCGGCATATCCCTACTACTACATATTTAAGATTTGGTCTACAATCGGCATATCCCTACTACTACATATTTAAGATTTGGTCTACAATCGGCATATCCATACTACTACATATTTAAGATTTGGTCTACAATCGGCATATCCCTACTACTACATATTTAACTCGAGGGCTTGTTCCCACATCAGGTGTTTATTTCTACTGCACACTTCTTTCCCTTTACATAATAATAAATGTGAGTTTGTTTTGTTATCAGATCAAATTGAGTTTTTTAAGATTTGGTCTACAATCGGCATATCCCTACTACTACATATTTAAGATTTGGTCTACAATCGGCATATCCCTACTACTACATATTTAACTCGAGGGCTTGTTCCCACATCAGGTGTTTATTTCTACTGCACACTTCTTTCCCTTTACATAATAATAAATGTGAGTTTGTTTTGTTATCAGATCAAATTGAGTTTTTTAAGATTTGGTCTACAATCGGCATATCCCTACTACTACATATTTAAGATTTGGTCTACAATCGGCATATCCCTACTACTACATATTTAAGATTTGGTCTACAATCGGCATATCCATACTACTACATATTTAAGATTTGGTCTACAATCGGCATATCCCTACTACTACATATTTAACTCGAGGGCTTGTTCCCACATCAGGTGTTTATTTCTACTGCACACTTCTTTCCCTTTACATAATAATAAATGTGAGTTTGTTTTGTTATCAGATCAAATTGAGTTTTTTAAGATTTGGTCTACAATCGGCATATCCCTACTACTACATATTTAAGATTTGGTCTACAATCGGCATATCCCTACTACTACATATTTAACTCGAGGGCTTGTTCCCACATCAGGTGTTTATTTCTACTGCACACTTCTTTCCCTTTACATAATAATAAATGTGAGTTTGTTTTGTTATCAGATCAAATTGAGTTTTTTAAGATTTGGTCTACAATCGGCATATCCCTACTACTACATATTTAAGATTTGGTCTACAATCGCCATATCCCTACTACTACATATTTAAGATTTGGTCTACAATCGGCATATCCCTACTACTACATATTTAACTCGAGGGCTTGTTCCCACATCAGGTGTTTATTTCTACTGCACACTTCTTTCCCTTTACATAATAATAAATGTGAGTTTGTTTTGTTATCAGATCAAATTGAGTGTTTTAAGATTTGGTCTACAATCGGCATATCCCTACTACTACATATTTAAGATTTGGTCTACAATCGGCATATCCCTACTACTACATGTTTAAGATTTGGTCTACAATCGGCATATCCCTAATACTACATATTTAAGATTTGGTCTACAATCGGCATATCCCTACTACTACATATTTAAGATTTGGTCTACAATCGGCATATCCCTACTACTACATATTTAAGATTTGGTCTACAATCGGCATATCCCTACTACTACATATTTAAGATTTGGTCTACAATCGGCATATCCCTACTACTACATATTTAAGATTTGGTCTACAATCGGCATATCCCTACTACTACATATTTAAGATTTGGTCTACAATCGGCATATCCCTACTACTACATATTTAAGATTTGGTCTACAATCGGCATATCCCTACTACTACATATTTCAGATTTGGTCTACAATCGGCATATCCCTACTACTACATATTTAAGATTTGGTCTACAATCGGCATATCCCTACTACTACATATTTCAGATTTGGTCTACAATCGGCATATCCCTACTACTACATATTTAAGATTTGGTCTACAATCGGCATATCCCTACTACTACATATTTAACTCGAGGGCTTGTTCCCACATCAGGTGTTTATTTCTACTGCACACTTCTTTCCCTTTACATAATACTAAATGTGAGTTTGTTTTGTTATCAGATCAAATTGAGTTTTTTAAGATTTGGTCTACAATCGGCATATCCCTACTACTACATATTTAAGATTTGGTCTACAATCGGCATATCCCTACTACTACATATTTAAGATTTGGTCTACAATCGGCATATCCCTACTACTACATATTTAAGATTTGGTCTACAATCGGCATATCCCTACTACTACATATTTAACTCGAGGGCTTGTTCCCACATCAGGTGTTTATTTCTACTGCACACTTCTTTCCCTTTACATAATAATAAATGTGAGTTTGTTTTGTTATCAGATCAAATTGAGTTTTTTAAGATTTGGTCTACAATCGGCATATCCCTACTACTACATATTTAAGATTTGGTCTACAATCGGCATATCCCTACTACTACATATTTAAGATTTGGTCTACAATCGGCATATCCCTACTACTACATATTTAAGATTTGGTCTACAATCGGCATATCCCTACTACTACATATTTAAGATTTGGTCTACAATCGGCATATCCCTACTACTACATATTTAAGATTTGGTCTACAATCGGCATATCCCTACTACTACATATTTAAGATTTGGTCTACAATCGGCATATCCCTACTACTACATATTTAAGATTTGGTCTACAATCGGCATATCCCTACTACTACATATTTAACTCGAGGGCTTGTTCCCACATCAGGTGTTTATTTCTACTGCACACTTCTTTCCCTTTACATAATACTAAATGTGAGTTTGTTTTGTTATCAGATCAAATTGAGTTTTTTAAGATTTGGTCTACAATCGGCATATCCCTACTACTACATATTTAAGATTTGGTCTACAATCGGCATATCCCTACTACTACATATTTAACTCGAGGGCTTGTTCCCACATCAGGTGTTTATTTCTACTGCACACTTCTTTCCCTTTACATAATAATAAATGTGAGTTTGTTTTGTTATCAGATCAAATTGAGTTTTTTAAGATTTGGTCTACAATCGGCATATCCCTACTACTACATATTTAAGATTTGGTCTACAATCGGCATATCCCTACTACTACATATTTAAGATTTGGTCTACAATCGGCATATCCCTACTACTACATATTTAAGATTTGGTCTACAATCGGCATATCCCTACTACTAAATATTTAAGATTTGGTCTACAATTGGCATATCCCTACTACTACATATTTAAGATTTGGTCTACAATCGGCATATCCCTACTACTACATATTTAAGATTTGGTCTACAATCGGCATATCCCTACTACTACATATTTAAGATTTGGTCTACAATCGGCATATCCATACTACTACATATTTAAGATTTGGTCTACAATCGGCATATCCCTACTACTACATATTTAACTCGAGGGCTTGTTCCCACATCAGGTGTTTATTTCTACTGCACACTTCTTTCCCTTTACATAATAATAAATGTGAGTTTGTTTTGTTATCAGATCAAATTGAGTTTTTTAAGATTTGGTCTACAATCGGCATATCCCTACTACTACATATTTAAGATTTGGTCTACAATCGGCATATCCCTACTACTACATATTTAACTCGAGGGCTTGTTCCCACATCAGGTGTTTATTTCTACTGCACACTTCTTTCCCTTTACATAATAATAAATGTGAGTTTGTTTTGTTATCAGATCAAATTGAGTTTTTTAAGATTTGGTCTACAATCGGCATATCCCTACTACTACATATTTAAGATTTGGTCTACAATCGCCATATCCCTACTACTACATATTTAAGATTTGGTCTACAATCGGCATATCCCTACTACTACATATTTAACTCGAGGGCTTGTTCCCACATCAGGTGTTTATTTCTACTGCACACTTCTTTCCCTTTACATAATAATAAATGTGAGTTTGTTTTGTTATCAGATCAAATTGAGTGTTTTAAGATTTGGTCTACAATCGGCATATCCCTACTACTACATATTTAAGATTTGGTCTACAATCGGCATATCCCTACTACTACATGTTTAAGATTTGGTCTACAATCGGCATATCCCTAATACTACATATTTAAGATTTGGTCTACAATCGGCATATCCCTACTACTACATATTTAAGATTTGGTCTACAATCGGCATATCCCTACTACTACATATTTAAGATTTGGTCTACAATCGGCATATCCCTACTACTACATATTTAAGATTTGGTCTACAATCGGCATATCCCTACTACTACATATTTAAGATTTGGTCTACAATCGGCATATCCCTACTACTACATATTTAAGATTTGGTCTACAATCGGCATATCCCTACTACTACATATTTAAGATTTGGTCTACAATCGGCATATCCCTACTACTACATATTTCAGATTTGGTCTACAATCGGCATATCCCTACTACTACATATTTAAGATTTGGTCTACAATCGGCATATCCCTACTACTACATATTTCAGATTTGGTCTACAATCGGCATATCCCTACTACTACATATTTAAGATTTGGTCTACAATCGGCATATCCCTACTACTACATATTTAAGATTTGGTCTACAATCGGCATATCCCTACTACTACATATTTAACTCGAGGGCTTGTTCCCACATCAGGTGTTTATTTCTACTGCACACTTCTTTCCCTTTACATAATAATAAATGTGAGTTTGTCTTGTTATCAGATCAAATTGAGTGTTTTAAGATTTGGTCTACAATCGGCATATCCCTACTACTACATATTTAAGATTTGGTCTACAATCGGCATATCCCTACTACTACATGTTTAAGATTTGGTCTACAATCGGCATATCCCTAATACTACATATTTAAGATTTGGTCTACAATCGGCATATCCCTACTACTACATATTTAAGATTTGGTCTACAATCGGCATATCCCTACTACTACATATTTAAGATTTGGTCTACAATCGGCATATCCCTACTACTACATATTTAAGATTTGGTCTACAATCGGCATATCCCTACTACTACATATTTAAGATTTGGTCTACAATCGGCATATCCCTACTACTACATATTTAAGATTTGGTCTACAATCGGCATATCCCTACTACTACATATTTCAGATTTGGTCTACAATCGGCATATCCCTACTACTACATATTTAAGATTTGGTCTACAATCGGCATATCCCTACTACTACATATTTCAGATTTGGTCTACAATCGGCATATCCCTACTACTACATATTTAAGATTTGGTCTACAATCGGCATATCCCTACTACTACATATTTAAGATTTGGTCTACAATCGGCATATCCCTACTACTACATATTTAACTCGAGGGCTTGTTCCCACATCAGGTGTTTATTTCTACTGCACACTTCTTTCCCTTTACATAATAATAAATGTGAGTTTGTTTTGTTATCAGATCAAATTGAGTGTTTTAAGATTTGGTCTACAATCGGCATATCCCTACTACTACATATTTAAGATTTGGTCTACAATCGGCATATCCCTACTACTACATGTTTAAGATTTGGTCTACAATCGGCATATCCCTAATACTACATATTTAAGATTTGGTCTACAATCGGCATATCCCTACTACTACATATTTAAGATTTGGTCTACAATCGGCATATCCCTACTACTACATATTTAAGATTTGGTCTACAATCGGCATATCCCTACTACTACATATTTAAGATTTGGTCTACAATCGGCATATCCCTACTACTACATATTTAAGATTTGGTCTACAATCGGCATATCCCTACTACTACATATTTAAGATTTGGTCTACAATCGGCATATCCCTACTACTACATATTTAAGATTTGGTCTACAATCGGCATATCCCTACTACTACATATTTCAGATTTGGTCTACAATCGGCATATCCCTACTACTACATATTTAAGATTTGGTCTACAATCGGCATATCCCTACTACTACATATTTCAGATTTGGTCTACAATCGGCATATCCCTACTACTACATATTTAAGATTTGGTCTACAATCGGCATATCCCTACTACTACATATTTAAGATTTGGTCTACAATCGGCTTATCCCTACTACTACATATTTAAGATTTGGTCTACAATCGGCATATCCCTACTACTACATATTTAAGATTTGGTCTACAATCGGCATATCCCTACTACTACATATTTAAGATTTGGTTTACAATCGGCATATCCCTACTACTACATGTTTAAGATTTGGTCTACAATCGGCATATCCCTACTACTACATATTTAAGATTTGGTCTACAATCGGCATATCCCTACTACTACATGTTTAAGATTTGGTCTACAATCGGCATATCCCTACTACTACATATTTAAGATTTGGTCTACAATCGGCATATCCCTACTACTACATATTTAAGATTTGGTATACAATCGGCATATCCCTACTACTACATATTTAAGATTTGGTCTACAATCGGCATATCCCTACTACTACATATTTAAGATTTGGTCTACAATCGGCATATCCCTACTACTACATATTTAAGATTTGGTCTACAATCGGCATATCCCTACTACTACATATTTAAGATTTGGTCTACAATCGGCATATCCCTACTACTACATATTTAAGATTTGGTCTACAATCGGCATATCCCTACTACTACATATTTAAGATTTGGTCTACAATCGGCATATCCCTACTACTACATATTTAAGATTTGGTCTACAATCGGCATATCCCTACTACTACATATTTAAGATTTGGTCTACAATCGGCATATCCCTACTACTACATATTTAAGATTTGGTCTACAATCGGCATATCCCTACTACTACATATTTAACTCGAGGGCTTGTTCCCACATCAGGTGTTTATTTCTACTGCACACTTCTTTCCCTTTACATAATAATAAATGTGAGTTTGTTTTGTTATCAGATCAAATTGAGTGTTTTAAGATTTGGTCTACAATCGGCATATCCCTACTACTACATATTTAAGATTTGGTCTACAATCGGCATATCCCTACTACTACATGTTTAAGATTTGGTCTACAATCGGCATATCCCTACTACTACATATTTAAGATTTGGTCTACAATCGGCATATCACTACTACTACATATTTAAGATTTGGTCTACAATCGGCATATCCCTACTACTACATATTTAAGATTTGGTCTACAATCGGCATATCCCTACTACTACATATTTAAGATTTGGTCTACAATCGGCATATCCCTACTACTACATATTTAAGATTTGGTCTACAATCGGCATATCCCTACTACTACATATTTAAGATTTGGTCTACAGTCGGCATATCCCTACTACTACATATTTAAGATTTGGTCTACAATCGGCATATCCCTACTACTACATATTTCAGATTTGGTCTACAATCGGCATATCCCTACTACTACATATTTCAGATTTGGTCTACAATCGGCATATCCCTACTACTACATATTTAAGATTTGGTCTACAATCGGCATATCCCTACTACTACATATTTAAGATTTGGTCTACAATCGGCATATCCCTACTACTACATATTTAAGATTTGGTCTACAATCGGCTTATCCCTACTACTACATATTTAAGATTTGGTCTTCCATCGGCTTATCCCTACTACTACATATTTAAGATTTGGTCTACAATCGGCATATCCCTACTACTACATATTTAAGATTTGGTCTACAATCGGCATATCCCTACTACTACATATTTAAGATTTGGTATATAATCGGCATATCCCTACTACTACATATTTAAGATTTGGTCTACAATCGGCATATCCCTACTACTACATATTTAAGATTTGGTCTACAATCGGCATATCCCTACTACTACATATTTAAGATTTGGTCTACAATCGGCATATCCCTACTACTACATATTTAAGATTTGGTCTACAATCGGCATATCCCTACTACTACATATTTAAGATTTGGTCTACAATCGGCATATCCCTACTACTACATATTTAAGATTTGGTCTACAATCGGCATATCCCTACTACTACATATTTAAGATTTGGTCTACAATCGGCATATCCCTACTACTACATATTTAAGATTTGGTCTACAATCGGCATATTCCTACTACTACATATTTAAGATTTGGTCTACAATCGGCATATCCCTACTACTACATATTTAAGATTTGGTCTACAATCGGCATATCCCTACTACTACATATTTAAGATTTGGTCTACAATCGGCATATCCCTACTACTACATATTTAAGATTTGGTCTACAATCAGCATATCCCTACTACTACATATTTAAGATTTGGTCTACAATCGGCATATCCCTACTACTACATATTTAAGATTTGGTCTACAATCGGCATATCCCTACTACTACATATTTAAGATTTGGTCTACAATCGGCATATCCCTACTACTACATATTTAAGATTTGGTCTACAATCGGCATATCCCTACTACTACATATTTAAGATTTGGTCTACAATCAGCATATCCCTACTACTACATATTTAAGATTTGGTCTACAATCGGCATATCCCTACTACTACATATTTAAGATTTGGTCTACAATCGGCATATCCCTACTACTACATATTTAAGATTTGGTCTACAATCGGCATATCCCTACTACTACATATTTAAGATTTGGTCTACAATCGGCATATCCCTACTACTACATATTTAAGATTTGGTCTACAATCGGCATATCCCTACTACTACATATTTAAGATTTGGTCTACAATCGGCATATCCCTACTACTACATATTTAAGATTTGGTCTACAATCGGCATATCCCCACTACTACATATTTAAGATTTGGTCTACAATCGGCATATCCCTACTACTACATATTTAAGATTTGGTCTACAATCGGCATATCCCTACTACTACATATTTAAGATTTGGTCTACAATCGGCATATCCCTACTACTACATATTTAAGATTTGGTCTACAATCGGCATATCCCTACTACTACATATTTAAGATTTGGTCTACAATCGGCATATCCCTACTACTACATATTTAAGATTTGGTCTACAATCGGCATATCCCTACTACTACATATTTAAGATTTGGTCTACAATCGGCATATCTCTACTACTACATATTTAAGATTTGGTCTACAATCGGCATATCCCTACTACTACATATTTAAGATTTGGTCTACAATCGGCATATCCCTACTACTACATATTTAAGATTTGGTCTACAATCGGCATATCCCTACTACTACATATTTAAGATTTGGTCTACAATCGGCATATCCTTACTACTACATATTTAAGATTTGGTCTACAATCGGCATATCCCTACTACTACATATTTAAGATTTGGTCTACAATCGGCATATCCCTACTACTACATATTTAAGATTTGGTCTACAATCAGCATATCCCTACTACTACATATTTAAGATTTGGTCTACAATCGGCATATCCCTACTACTACATATTTAAGATTTGGTCTACAATCGGCATATCCCTACTACTACATATTTAAGATTTGGTCTACAATCGGCATATCCCTACTACTACATATTTAAGATTTGGTCTACAATCGGCATATCCCTACTACTACATATTTAAGATTTGGTCTACAATCGGCATATCCCTACTACTACATATTTAAGATTTGGTCTACAATCGGCATATCCCTACTACTACATATTTAAGATTTGGTCTACAATCGGCATATCCCCACTACTACATATTTAAGATTTGGTCTACAATCGGCATATCCTTACTACTACATATTTAAGATTTGGTCTACAATCGGCATATCCCTACTACTACATATTTAAGATTTGGTCTACAATCGGCATATCCCTACTACTACATATTTAAGATTTGGTCTACAATCGGCATATCCCTACTACTACATATTTAAGATTTGGTCTACAATCGGCATATCCCTACTACTACATATTTAAGATTTGGTCTACAATCAGCATATCCCTACTACTACATATTTAAGATTTGGTCTACAATCGGCATATCCCTACTACTACATATTTAAGATTTGGTCTACAATCGGCATATCCCTACTACTACATATTTAAGATTTGGTCTACAATCGGCATATCCCTACTACTACATATTTAAGATTTGGTCTACAATCGGCATATCCCTACTACTACATATTTAAGATTTGGTCTACAATCGGCATATCCCTACTACTACATATTTAAGATTTGGTCTACAATCGGCATATCCCCACTACTACATATTTAAGATTTGGTCTACAATCGGCATATCCCTACTACTACATATTTAAGATTTGGTCTACAATCGGCATATCCCTACTACTACATATTTAAGATTTGGTCTACAATCGGCATATCCCTACTACTACATATTTAAGATTTGGTCTACAATCGGCATATCCCTACTACTACATATTTAAGATTTGGTCTACAATCGGCATATCCCTACTACTACATATTTAAGATTTGGTCTACAATCGGCATATCCCTACTACTACATATTTAAGATTTGGTCTACAATCGGCATATCCCTACTACTACATATTTAAGATTTGGTCTACAATCGGCATATCCCTACTACTAAATATTTAAGATTTGGTCTACAATCGGCATATCCCTACTACTACATATTTAAGATTTGGTCTACAATCGGCATATCCCTACTACTACATATTTAAGATTTGGTCTACAATCGGCATATCCCTACTACTACATATTTAAGATTTGGTCTACAATCGGCATATCCCTACTACTAAATATTTAAGATTTGGTCTACAATCGGCATATCCCTACTACTACATATTTAAGATTTGGTCTACAATCGGCATATCCCTACTACTACATATTTAAGATTTGGTCTACAATCGGCATATCCCTACTACTACATATTTAAGATTTGGTCTACAATCGGCATATCCTTACTACTACATATTTAAGATTTGGTCTACAATCGGCATATCCCTACTACTACATATTTAAGATTTGGTCTACAATCGGCATATCCCTACTACTACATATTTAAGATTTGGTCTACAATCAGCATATCCCTACTACTACATATTTAAGATTTGGTCTACAATCGGCATATCCCTACTACTACATATTTAAGATTTGGTCTACAATCGGCATATCCCTACTACTACATATTTAAGATTTGGTCTACAATCGGCATATCCCTACTACTACATATTTAAGATTTGGTCTACAATCGGCATATCCCTACTACTACATATTTAAGATTTGGTCTACAATCGGCATATCCCTACTACTACATATTTAAGATTTGGTCTACAATCGGCATATCCCTACTACTACATATTTAAGATTTGGTCTACAATCGGCATATCCCCACTACTACATATTTAAGATTTGGTCTACAATCGGCATATCCCTACTACTACATATTTAAGATTTGGTCTACAATCGGCATATCCCTACTACTACATATTTAAGATTTGGTCTACAATCGGCATATCCCTACTACTACATATTTAAGATTTGGTCTACAATCGGCATATCCCTACTACTACATATTTAAGATTTGGTCTACAATCGGCATATCCCTTCTACTACATATTTAACTCGAGGGCTTGTTCCCACATCAGGTGTTTATTTCTACTGCACACTTCTTTCCCTTTACATAATAATAAATGTGAGTTTGTTTTGTTATCAGATCAAATTGAGTTTTTTAAGATTTGGTCTACAATCGGCATATCCCTACTACTACATATTTAAGATTTGGTCTACAATCGGCATATCCCTACTACTACATATTTAAGATTTGGTCTACAATCGGCATATCCATACTACTACATATTTAAGATTTGGTCTACAATCGGCATATCCCTACTACTACATATTTAACTCGAGGGCTTGTTCCCACATCAGGTGTTTATTTCTACTGCACACTTCTTTCCCTTTACATAATAATAAATGTGAGTTTGTTTTGTTATCAGATCAAATTGAGTTTTTTAAGATTTGGTCTACAATCGGCATATCCCTACTACTACATATTTAAGATTTGGTCTACAATCGGCATATCCCTACTACTACATATTTAACTCGAGGGCTTGTTCCCACATCAGGTGTTTATTTCTACTGCACACTTCTTTCCCTTTACATAATAATAAATGTGAGTTTGTTTTGTTATCAGATCAAATTGAGTTTTTTAAGATTTGGTCTACAATCGGCATATCCCTACTACTACATATTTAAGATTTGGTCTACAATCGCCATATCCCTACTACTACATATTTAAGATTTGGTCTACAATCGGCATATCCCTACTACTACATATTTAACTCGAGGGCTTGTTCCCACATCAGGTGTTTATTTCTACTGCACACTTCTTTCCCTTTACATAATAATAAATGTGAGTTTGTTTTGTTATCAGATCAAATTGAGTGTTTTAAGATTTGGTCTACAATCGGCATATCCCTACTACTACATATTTAAGATTTGGTCTACAATCGGCATATCCCTACTACTACATGTTTAAGATTTGGTCTACAATCGGCATATCCCTAATACTACATATTTAAGATTTGGTCTACAATCGGCATATCCCTACTACTACATATTTAAGATTTGGTCTACAATCGGCATATCCCTACTACTACATATTTAAGATTTGGTCTACAATCGGCATATCCCTACTACTACATATTTAAGATTTGGTCTACAATCGGCATATCCCTACTACTACATATTTAAGATTTGGTCTACAATCGGCATATCCCTACTACTACATATTTAAGATTTGGTCTACAATCGGCATATCCCTACTACTACATATTTAAGATTTGGTCTACAATCGGCATATCCCTACTACTACATATTTAAGATTTGGTCTACAATCGGCATATCCCTACTACTACATATTTAAGATTTGGTCTACAATCGGCATATCCCTACTACTACATATTTCAGATTTGGTCTACAATCGGCATATCCCTACTACTACATATTTAAGATTTGGTCTACAATCGGCATATCCCTACTACTACATATTTAAGATTTGGTCTACAATCGGCTTATCCCTACTACTACATATTTAAGATTTGGTCTACAATCGGCATATCCCTACTACTACATATTTAAGATTTGGTCTACAATCGGCATATCCCTACTACTACATATTTAAGATTTGGTCTACAATCGGCATATCCCTACTACTACATGTTTAAGATTTGGTCTACAATCGGCATATCCCTACTACTACATATTTAAGATTTGGTCTACAATCGGCATATCCCTACTACTACATGTTTAAGATTTGGTCTACAATCGGCATATCCCTACTACTACATATTTAAGATTTGGTCTACAATCGGCATATCCCTACTACTACATATTTAAGATTTGGTCTACAATCGGCATATCCCTACTACTACATATTTAAGATTGGGTCTACAATCGGCATATCCCTACTACTACATATTTAAGATTTTGGTCTACAATCGGCATATCCCTACTACTACATATTTAAGATTTGGTCTACAATCGGCATATCCCTACTACTACATATTTCAGATTTGGTCTACAATCGGCATATCCCTACTACTACATATTTAAGATTTGGTCTACAATCGGCATATCCCTACTACTACATATTTCAGATTTGGTCTACAATCGGCATATCCCTACTACTACATATTTAAGATTTGGTCTACAATCGGCATATCCCTACTACTACATATTTAAGATTTGGTCTACAATCGGCTTATCCCTACTACTACATATTTAAGATTTGGTCTTCCATCGGCTTATCCCTACTACTACATATTTAAGATTTGGTCTACAATCGGCATATCCCTACTACTACATATTTAAGATTTGGTCTACAATCGGCATATCCCTACTACTACATATTTAAGATTTGGTATATAATCGGCATATCCCTACTACTACATATTTAAGATTTGGTCTACAATCGGCATATCCCTACTACTACATATTTAAGATTTGGTCTACAATCGGCATATCCCTACTACTACATATTTAAGATTTGGTCTACAATCGGCATATCCCTACTACTACATATTTAAGATTTGGTCTACAATCGGCATATCCCTACTACTACATATTTAAGATTTGGTCTACAATCGGCATATCCCTACTACTACATATTTAAGATTTGGTCTACAATCGGCATATCCCTACTACTACATATTTAAGATTTGGTCTACAATCGGCATATCCCTACTACTACATATTTAAGATTTGGTCTACAATCGGCATATCCCTACTACTACATATTTAAGATTTGGTATACAATCGGCATATCCCTACTACTACATGTTTAAGATTTGGTCTACAATCGGCATATCCCTACTACTACATATTTAAGATTTGGTCTACAATCGGCATATCCCTACTACTACATGTTTAAGATTTGGTCTACAATCGGCATATCCCTACTACTACATATTTAAGATTTGGTCTACAATCGGCATATCCCTACTACTACATATTTAAGATTTGGTATACAATCGGCATATCCCTACTACTACATATTTAAGATTTGGTCTACAATCGGCATATCCCTACTACTACATATTTAAGATTTGGTATACAATCGGCATATCCCTACTACTACATATTTAAGATTTGGTCTACAATCGGCATATCCCTACTACTACATATTTAAGATTTGGTCTACAATCGGCATATCCCTACTACTACATATTTAAGATTTGGTCTACAATCGGCATATCCCTACTACTACATATTTAAGATTTGGTCTACAATCGGCATATCCCTACTACTACATATTTAAGATTTGGTCTACAATCGGCATATCCCTACTACTACATATTTAAGATTTGGTCTACAATCGGCATATCCCTACTACTACATATTTAAGATTTGGTCTACAATCGGCATATCCCTACTACTACATATTTAAGATTTGGTCTACAATCGGCATATCCCTACTACTACATATTTAAGATTTGGTCTACAATCGGCATATCCCTACTACTACATATTTAAGATTTGGTCTACAATCGGCATATCCCTACTACTACATATTTAAGATTTGGTCTACAATCGGCATATCCCTACTACTACATATTTAAGATTTGGTCTACAATCGGCATATCCCTACTACTACATATTTAAGATTTGGTCTACAATCGGCATATCCCTACTACTACATATTTAAGATTTGGTCTACAATCGGCATATCCCTACTACTACATATTTAAGATTTGGTCTACAATCGGCATATCCCTACTACTACATATTTAAGATTTGGTCTACAATCGGCATATCCCTACTACTACATATTTAAGATTTGGTCTACAATCGGCATATCCCTACTACTACATATTTAAGATTTGGTCTACAATCGGCATATCCCTACTACTACATATTTAAGATTTGGTCTACAATCGGCATATCCCTACTACTACATATTTAAGATTTGGTCTACAATCGGCATATCCCTACTACTACATATTTAAGATTTGGTCTACAATCGGCATATCCCTACTACTACATATTTAAGATTTGGTCTACAATCGGCATATCCCTACTACTACATATTTAAGATTTGGTCTACAATCGGCATATCCCTACTACTACATATTTAAGATTTGGTCTACAATCGGCATATCCCTACTACTACATATTTAAGATTTGGTCTACAATCGGCATATCCCTACTACTACATATTTAAGATTTGGTCTACAATCGGCATATCCCTACTACTACATATTTAAGATTTGGTCTACAATCGGCATATCCCTACTACTACATATTTAAGATTTGGTCTACAATCGGCATATCCCTACTACTACATATTTAAGATTTGGTCTACAATCGGCATATCCCTACTACTACATATTTAACTCGAGGGCTTGTTCCCACATCAGGTGTTTATTTCTACTGCACACTTCTTTCCCTTTACATAATAATAAATGTGAGTTTGTTTTGTTATCAGATCAAATTGAGTGTTTTAAGATTTGGTCTACAATCGGCATATCCCTACTACTACATATTTAAGATTTGGTCTACAATCGGCATATCCCTACTACTACATGTTTAAGATTTGGTCTACAATCGGCATATCCCTACTACTACATATTTAAGATTTGGTCTACAATCTGCATATCCCTACTACTACATATTTAAGATTTGGTCTACAATCGGCATATCCCTACTACTACATATTTAAGATTTGGTCTACAATCGGCATATCCCTACTACTACATATTTAAGATTTGGTCTACAATCGGCATATCCCTACTACTACTACATATTTAAGATTTGGTCTACAATCGGCATATCCCTACTACTACATATTTAAGATTTGGTCTACAATCGGCATATCCCTACTACTACATATTTAAGATTTGGTCTACAATCGGCATATCCCTACTACTACATATTTCAGATTTGGTCTACAATCGGCATATCCCTACTACTACATATTTAAGATTTGGTCTACAATCGGCATATCCCTACTACTACATATTTCAGATTTGGTCTACAATCGGCATATCCCTACTACTACATATTTAAGATTTGGTATACAATCGGCATATCCCTACTACTACATGTTTAAGATTTGGTCTACAATCGGCATATCCCTACTACTACATATTTAAGATTTGGTCTACAATCGGCATATCCCTACTACTACATGTTTAAGATTTGGTCTACAATCGGCATATCCCTACTACTACATATTTAAGATTTGGTCTACAATCGGCATATCCCTACTACTACATATTTAAGATTTGGTATACAATCGGCATATCCCTACTACTACATATTTAAGATTTGGTCTACAATCGGCATATCCCTACTACTACATATTTAAGATTTGGTCTACAATAGGCATATCCCTACTACTACATATTTAAGATTTGGTCTACAATCGGCATATCCCTACTACTACATATTTAAGATTTGGTCTACAATCGGCATATCCCTACTACTACATATTTAAGATTTGGTCTACAATCGGCATATCCCTACTACTACATATTTAAGATTTGGTCTACAATCGGCATATCCCTACTACTACATATTTAAGATTTGGTCTACAATCTGCATATCCCTACTACTACATATTTAAGATTTGGTCTACAATCGGCATATCCCTACTACTACATATTTAAGATTTGGTCTACAATCGGCATATCCCTACTACTACATATTTAAGATTTGGTCTACAATCGGCATATCCCTACTACTACATATTTAAGATTTGGTCTACAATCGGCATATCCCTACTACTACATATTTAAGATTTGGTCTACAATCGGCATATCCCTACTACTACATATTTAAGATTTGGTCTACAATCGGCATATCCCTACTACTACATATTTAAGATTTGGTCTACAATCGGCATATCCCTACTACTACATATTTAAGATTTGGTCTACAATCGGCATATCCCTACTACTACATATTTAAGATTTGGTCTACAATCGGCATATCCCTACTACTACATATTTAAGATTTGGTCTACAATCGGCATATCCCTACTACTACATATTTAAGATTTGGTTTACAATCGGCATATCCCTACTACTACATGTTTAAGATTTGGTCTACAATCGGCATATCCCTACTACTACATATTTAAGATTTGGTCTACAATCGGCATATCCCTACTACTACATATTTAAGATTTGGTCTACAATCGGCATATCCCTACTACTACATATTTAAGATTTGGTCTACAATCGGCATATCCCTACTACTACATATTTAAGATTTGGTCTACAATCGGCATATCCCTACTACTACATATTTAAGATTTGGTTTACAATCGGCATATCCCTACTACTACATGTTTAAGATTTGGTCTACAATCGGCATATCCCTACTACTACATATTTAAGATTTGGTCTACAATCGGCATATCCCTACTACTACATGTTTAAGATTTGGTCTACAATCGGCATATCCCTACTACTACATGTTTAAGATTTGGTCTACAATCGGCATATCCCTACTACTACATATTTAAGATTTGGTCTACAATCGGCATATCCCTATTACTACATATTTAAGATTTGGTCTACAATCGGCATATCCCTACTACTACATATTTAAGATTTGGTCTACAATCGGCATATCCCTACTACTACATATTTAACTCGAGGGCTTGTTCCCACATCAGGTGTTTATTTCTACTGCACACTTCTTTCCCTTTACATAATAATAAATGTGAGTTTGTTTTGTTATCAGATCAAATTGAGTTTTTTAAGATTTGGTCTACAATCGGCATATCCCTACTACTACATATTTAAGATTTGGTCTACAATCGGCATATCCCTACTACTACATATTTAAGATTTGGTCTACAATCGGCATATCCCTACTACTACATATTTAAGATTTGGTCTACAATCGGCATATCCCTACTACTACATATTTAAGATTTGGTATACAATCGGCATATCCCTACTACTACATGTTTAAGATTTGGTCTACAATCGGCATATCCCTACTACTACATATTTAAGATTTGGTCTACAATCGGCATATCCCTACTACTACATGTTTAAGATTTGGTCTACAATCGGCATATCCCTACTACTACATATTTAAGATTTGGTCTACAATCGGCATATCCCTACTACTACATATTTAAGATTTGGTATACAATCGGCATATCCCTACTACTACATATTTAAGATTTGGTCTACAATCGGCATATCCCTACTACTACATATTTAAGATTTGGTATACAATCGGCATATCCCTACTACTACATATTTAAGATTTGGTCTACAATCGGCATATCCCTACTACTACATATTTAAGATTTGGTCTACAATCGGCATATCCCTACTACTACATATTTAAGATTTGGTCTACAATCGGCATATCCCTACTACTACATATTTAAGATTTGGTCTACAATCGGCATATCCCTACTACTACATATTTAAGATTTGGTCTACAATCGGCATATCCCTACTACTACATATTTAAGATTTGGTCTACAATCGGCATATCCCTACTACTACATATTTAAGATTTGGTCTACAATCGGCATATCCCTACTACTACATATTTAAGATTTGGTCTACAATCGGCATATCCCTACTACTACATATTTAAGATTTGGTCTACAATCGGCATATCCCTACTACTACATATTTAAGATTTGGTCTACAATCGGCATATCCCTACTACTACATATTTAAGATTTGGTCTACAATCGGCATATCCCTACTACTACATATTTAAGATTTGGTCTACAATCGGCATATCCCTACTACTACATATTTAAGATTTGGTCTACAATCGGCATATCCCTACTACTACATATTTAAGATTTGGTCTACAATCGGCATATCCCTACTACTACATATTTAAGATTTGGTCTACAATCGGCATATCCCTACTACTACATATTTAAGATTTGGTCTACAATCGGCATATCCCTACTACTACATATTTAAGATTTGGTCTACAATCGGCATATCCCTACTACTACATATTTAAGATTTGGTCTACAATCGGCATATCCCTACTACTACATATTTAAGATTTGGTCTACAATCGGCATATCCCTACTACTACATATTTAAGATTTGGTCTACAATCGGCATATCCCTACTACTACATATTTAAGATTTGGTCTACAATCGGCATATCCCTACTACTACATATTTAAGATTTGGTCTACAATCGGCATATCCCTACTACTACATATTTAAGATTTGGTCTACAATCGGCATATCCCTACTACTACATATTTAAGATTTGGTCTACAATCGGCATATCCCTACTACTACATATTTAAGATTTGGTCTACAATCGGCATATCCCTACTACTACATATTTAAGATTTGGTCTACAATCGGCATATCCCTACTACTACATATTTAAGATTTGGTCTACAATCGGCATATCCCTACTACTACATATTTAAGATTTGGTCTACAATCGGCATATCCCTACTACTACATATTTAAGATTTGGTCTACAATCGGCATATCCCTACTACTACATATTTAACTCGAGGGCTTGTTCCCACATCAGGTGTTTATTTCTACTGCACACTTCTTTCCCTTTACATAATAATAAATGTGAGTTTGTTTTGTTATCAGATCAAATTGAGTGTTTTAAGATTTGGTCTACAATCGGCATATCCCTACTACTACATATTTAAGATTTGGTCTACAATCGGCATATCCCTACTACTACATGTTTAAGATTTGGTCTACAATCGGCATATCCCTACTACTACATATTTAAGATTTGGTCTACAATCTGCATATCCCTACTACTACATATTTAAGATTTGGTCTACAATCGGCATATCCCTACTACTACATATTTAAGATTTGGTCTACAATCGGCATATCCCTACTACTACATATTTAAGATTTGGTCTACAATCGGCATATCCCTACTACTACTACATATTTAAGATTTGGTCTACAATCGGCATATCCCTACTACTACATATTTAAGATTTGGTCTACAATCGGCATATCCCTACTACTACATATTTAAGATTTGGTCTACAATCGGCATATCCCTACTACTACATATTTCAGATTTGGTCTACAATCGGCATATCCCTACTACTACATATTTAAGATTTGGTCTACAATCGGCATATCCCTACTACTACATATTTCAGATTTGGTCTACAATCGGCATATCCCTACTACTACATATTTAAGATTTGGTATACAATCGGCATATCCCTACTACTACATGTTTAAGATTTGGTCTACAATCGGCATATCCCTACTACTACATATTTAAGATTTGGTCTACAATCGGCATATCCCTACTACTACATGTTTAAGATTTGGTCTACAATCGGCATATCCCTACTACTACATATTTAAGATTTGGTCTACAATCGGCATATCCCTACTACTACATATTTAAGATTTGGTATACAATCGGCATATCCCTACTACTACATATTTAAGATTTGGTCTACAATCGGCATATCCCTACTACTACATATTTAAGATTTGGTCTACAATAGGCATATCCCTACTACTACATATTTAAGATTTGGTCTACAATCGGCATATCCCTACTACTACATATTTAAGATTTGGTCTACAATCGGCATATCCCTACTACTACATATTTAAGATTTGGTCTACAATCGGCATATCCCTACTACTACATATTTAAGATTTGGTCTACAATCGGCATATCCCTACTACTACATATTTAAGATTTGGTCTACAATCTGCATATCCCTACTACTACATATTTAAGATTTGGTCTACAATCGGCATATCCCTACTACTACATATTTAAGATTTGGTCTACAATCGGCATATCCCTACTACTACATATTTAAGATTTGGTCTACAATCGGCATATCCCTACTACTACATATTTAAGATTTGGTCTACAATCGGCATATCCCTACTACTACATATTTAAGATTTGGTCTACAATCGGCATATCCCTACTACTACATATTTAAGATTTGGTCTACAATCGGCATATCCCTACTACTACATATTTAAGATTTGGTCTACAATCGGCATATCCCTACTACTACATATTTAAGATTTGGTCTACAATCGGCATATCCCTACTACTACATATTTAAGATTTGGTCTACAATCGGCATATCCCTACTACTACATATTTAAGATTTGGTCTACAATCGGCATATCCCTACTACTACATATTTAAGATTTGGTTTACAATCGGCATATCCCTACTACTACATGTTTAAGATTTGGTCTACAATCGGCATATCCCTACTACTACATATTTAAGATTTGGTCTACAATCGGCATATCCCTACTACTACATATTTAAGATTTGGTCTACAATCGGCATATCCCTACTACTACATATTTAAGATTTGGTCTACAATCGGCATATCCCTACTACTACATATTTAAGATTTGGTCTACAATCGGCATATCCCTACTACTACATATTTAAGATTTGGTTTACAATCGGCATATCCCTACTACTACATGTTTAAGATTTGGTCTACAATCGGCATATCCCTACTACTACATATTTAAGATTTGGTCTACAATCGGCATATCCCTACTACTACATGTTTAAGATTTGGTCTACAATCGGCATATCCCTACTACTACATGTTTAAGATTTGGTCTACAATCGGCATATCCCTACTACTACATATTTAAGATTTGGTCTACAATCGGCATATCCCTATTACTACATATTTAAGATTTGGTCTACAATCGGCATATCCCTACTACTACATATTTAAGATTTGGTCTACAATCGGCATATCCCTACTACTACATATTTAACTCGAGGGCTTGTTCCCACATCAGGTGTTTATTTCTACTGCACACTTCTTTCCCTTTACATAATAATAAATGTGAGTTTGTTTTGTTATCAGATCAAATTGAGTTTTTTAAGATTTGGTCTACAATCGGCATATCCCTACTACTACATATTTAAGATTTGGTCTACAATCGGCATATCCCTACTACTACATGTTTAAGATTTGGTCTACAATCGGCATATCCCTACTACTACATATTTAAGATTTGGTCTACAATCGGCATATCCCTACTACTACATGTTTAAGATTTGGTCTACAATCGGCATATCCCTACTACTGCATATTTAAGATTTGGTCTATAATCGGCATATCCCTACTACTACATGTTTAAGATTTGGTCTACAATCGGCATATCCCTACTACTACATATTTAAGATTTGGTCTACAATCGGCATATCCCTACTACTACATGTTTAAGATTTGGTCTACAATTGGCATATCCCTACTACTACATATTTAAGATTTGGTATACAATCGGCATATCCCTACTACTACATATTTAAGATTTGGTCTACAATCGGCATATCCCTACTACTACATATTTAAGATTTGGTCTACAATCGGCATATCCCTACTACTACATATTTAAGATTTGGTCTACAATCGGCATATCCCTACTACTACATATTTAAGATTTGGACTACAATCGGCATATCCCTACTACTACATATTTAAGATTTGGTCTACAATCGGCATATCCCTACTACTACATATTTAACTCGAGGGCTTGTTCCCACATCAGGTGTTTATTTCTACTGCACACTTCTTTCCCTTTACATAATAATAAATGTGAGTTTGTTTGTTATCAGATCAAATTGAGTTTTTTAAGATTTGGTCTACAATCGGCATATCCCTACTACTACATATTTAAGATTTGGTCTACAATCGGCATATCCCTACTACTACATATTTAAGATTTGGTCTACAATCGGCATATCCCTACTACTACATGTTTAAGATTTGGTCTACAATCGGCATATCCCTACTACTACATATTTAAGATTTGGTCTACAATCGGCATATCCCTACTACTACATGTTTAAGATTTGGTCTACAATCGGCATATCCCTACTACTACATATTTAAGATTTGGTCTACAATCGGCATATCCCTACTACTACATGTTTAAGATTTGGTCTACAATCGGCATATCCCTACTACTACATATTTAAGATTTGGTCTACAATCGGCATATCCCTACTACTACATGTTTAAGATTTGGTCTACAATCGGCATATCCCTACTACTACATATTTAAGATTTGGTCTACAATCGGCATATCCCTACTACTACATGTTTAAGATTTGGTCTACAATCGGCATATCCCTACTACTACATATTTAAGATTTGGTCTACAAATGGCATATCCCTAATACTACATGTTTAAGATTTGGTCTACAATCGGCATATCCCTACTACTACATATTTAAGATTTGGTCTACAATCGGCATATCCCTACTACTACATGTTTAAGATTTGGTCTACAATCGGCATATCCCTACTACTACATATTTAAGATTTGGTCTACAATCGGCATATCCCTACTACTACATGTTTAAGATTTGGTCTACAATCGGCATATCCCTACTACTACATATTTAAGATTTGGTCTACAATCGGCATATCCCTACTACTACATATTTAAGATTTGGTATACAATCGGCATATCCCTACTACTACATATTTAAGATTTGGTCTACAATCGGCATATCCCTACTACTACATATTTAAGATTTGGTCTACAATCGGCATATCCCTACTACTACATATTTAAGATTTGGTCTACAATCGGCATATCCCTACTACTACATATTTAAGATTTGGTCTACAATCGGCATATCCCTACTACTACATATTTAAGATTTGGTCTACAATCGGCATATCCCTACTACTACATATTTAAGATTTGGTCTACAATCGGCATATCCCTACTACTACATATTTAAGATTTGGTCTACAATCGGCATATCCCTACTACTACATATTTAAGATTTGGTCTACAATCGGCATATCCCTACTACTACATATTTAAGATTTGGTCTACAATCGGCATATCCCTACTACTACATATTTAAGATTTGGTCTACAATCGGCATATCCCTACTACTACATATTTAAGATTTGGTCTACAATCGGCATATCCCTACTACTACATATTTAAGATTTGGTCTACAATCGGCATATCCCTACTACTACATATTTAAGATTTGGTTTACAATCGGCATATCCCTACTACTACATGTTTAAGATTTGGTCTACAATCGGCATATCCCTACTACTACATATTTAAGATTTGGTCTACAATCGGCATATCCCTACTACTACATATTTAAGATTTGGTCTACAATCGGCATATCCCTACTACTACATATTTAAGATTTGGTCTACAATCGGCATATCCCTACTACTACATATTTAAGATTTGGTCTACAATCGGCATATCCCTACTACTACATATTTCAGATTTGGTTTACAATCGGCATATCCCTACTACTACATGTTTAAGATTTGGTCTACAATCGGCATATCCCTACTACTACATATTTAAGATTTGGTCTACAATCGGCATATCCCTACTACTACATGTTTAAGATTTGGTCTACAATCGGCATATCCCTACTACTACATGTTTAAGATTTGGTCTACAATCGGCATATCCCTACTACTACATATTTAAGATTTGGTCTACAATCGGCATATCCCTATTACTACATATTTAAGATTTGGTCTACAATCGGCATATCCCTACTACTACATATTTAAGATTTGGTCTACAATCGGCATATCCCTACTACTACATATTTAACTCGAGGGCTTGTTCCCACATCAGGTGTTTATTTCTACTGCACACTTCTTTCCCTTTACATAATAATAAATGTGAGTTTGTTTTGTTATCAGATCAAATTGAGTTTTTTAAGATTTGGTCTACAATCGGCATATCCCTACTACTACATATTTAAGATTTGGTCTACAATCGGCATATCCCTACTACTACATGTTTAAGATTTGGTCTACAATCGGCATATCCCTACTACTACATATTTAAGATTTGGTCTACAATCGGCATATCCCTACTACTACATGTTTAAGATTTGGTCTACAATCGGCATATCCCTACTACTGCATATTTAAGATTTGGTCTATAATCGGCATATCCCTACTACTACATGTTTAAGATTTGGTCTACAATCGGCATATCCCTACTACTACATATTTAAGATTTGGTCTACAATCGGCATATCCCTACTACTACATGTTTAAGATTTGGTCTACAATTGGCATATCCCTACTACTACATATTTAAGATTTGGTATACAATCGGCATATCCCTACTACTACATATTTAAGATTTGGTCTACAATCGGCATATCCCTACTACTACATATTTAAGATTTGGTCTACAATCGGCATATCCCTACTACTACATATTTAAGATTTGGTCTACAATCGGCATATCCCTACTACTACATATTTAAGATTTGGACTACAATCGGCATATCCCTACTACTACATATTTAAGATTTGGTCTACAATCGGCATATCCCTACTACTACATATTTAACTCGAGGGCTTGTTCCCACATCAGGTGTTTATTTCTACTGCACACTTCTTTCCCTTTACATAATAATAAATGTGAGTTTGTTTGTTATCAGATCAAATTGAGTTTTTTAAGATTTGGTCTACAATCGGCATATCCCTACTACTACATATTTAAGATTTGGTCTACAATCGGCATATCCCTACTACTACATATTTAAGATTTGGTCTACAATCGGCATATCCCTACTACTACATGTTTAAGATTTGGTCTACAATCGGCATATCCCTACTACTACATATTTAAGATTAGGTCTACAATCGGCATATCCCTACTACTACATGTTTAAGATTTGGTCTACAATCGGCATATCCCTACTACTACATATTTAAGATTTGGTCTACAATCGGCATATCCCTACTACTACATGTTTAAGATTTGGTCTACAATCGGCATATCCCTACTACTACATATTTAAGATTTGGTCTACAATCGGCATATCCCTACTACTACATGTTTAAGATTTGGTCTACAATCGGCATATCCCTACTACTACATATTTAAGATTTGGTCTACAATCGGCATATCCCTACTACACATGTTTAAGATTTGGTCTACAATCGGCATATCCCTACTACTACATATTTAAGATTTGGTCTACAATCGGCATATCCCTACTACTACATGTTTAAGATTTGGTCTACAATCGGCATATCCCTACTACTACATATTTAAGATTTGGTCTACAATCGGCATATCCCTACTACTACATGTTTAAGATTTGGTCTACAATCGGCATATCCCTACTACTACATATTTAAGATTTGGTCTACAATCGGCATATCCCTACTACTACATATTTAAGATTTGGTCTACAATCGGCATATCCCTACTACTACATATTTAAGATTTGGTCTACAATCGGCATATCCCTACTACTACATATTTAAGATTTGGTCTACAATCGGCATATCCCTACTACTACATATTTAAGATTTGGTCTACAATCGGCATATCCCTACTACTACATATTTAAGATTTGGTCTACAATCGGCATATCCCTACTACTACATATTTAAGATTTGGTCTACAATCGGCATATCCCTACTACTACATATTTAAGATTTGGTCTACAATCGGCATATCCCTACTACTACATATTTAAGATTTGGTCTACAATCGGCATATCCCTACTACTACATATTTAAGATTTGGTCTACAATCGGCATATTCCCTTACTACTACATATTTAAGATTTGGTCTACAATCGGCATATCCCTACTACTACATATTTAAGATTTGGTCTACAATCGGCATATCCCTACTACTACATATTTAAGATTTGGTCTACAATCGGCATATCCCTACTACTACATATTTAAGATTTGGTCTACAATCGGCATATCCCTACTACTACATATTTAAGATTTGGTCTACAATCGGCATATCCCTACTACTACATATTTAAGATTTGGTCTACAATCGGCATATCCCTACTACTACATATTTAAGATTTGGTCTACAATCGGCATATCCTACTACTACATATTTAAGATTTGGTCTACAATCGGCATATCCCTACTACTACATATTTAAGATTTGGTCTACAATCGGCATATCCCTACTACTACATATTTAAGATTTGGTCTACAATCGGCATATCCCTACTACTACATATTTAAGATTTGGTCTACAATCGGCATATCCCTACTACTACATATTTAAGATTTGGTCTACAATCGGCATATCCCTACTACTACATATTTAAGATTTGGTCTACAATCGGCATATCCCTACTACTACATATTTAAGATTTGGTCTACAATCGGCATATCCCTACTACTACATATTTAAGATTTGGTCTACAATCGGCATATCCCTACTACTACATATTTAAGATTTGGTCTACAATCGGCATATCCCTACTACTACATATTTAAGATTTGGTCTACAATCGGCATATCCCTACTACTACATATTTAAGATTTGGTCTACAATCGGCATATCCCTACTACTACATATTTAAGATTTGGTCTACAATCGGCATATCCCTACTACTACATATTTAAGATTTGGTCTACAATCGGCATATCCCTACTACTACATATTTAAGATTTGGTCTACAATCGGCATATCCCTACTACTACATATTTAAGATTTGGTCTACAATCGGCATATCCCTACTACTACATATTTAAGATTTGGTCTACAATCGGCATATCCCTACTACTACATATTTAAGATTTGGTCTACAATCGGCATATCCCTACTACTACATATTAAGATTTGGTCTACAATCGGCATATCCCTACTACTACATATTTAAGATTTGGTCTACAATCGGCATATCCTACTACTACATATTTAAGATTTGGTCTACAATCGGCATATCCCTACTACTACATATTTAAGATTTGGTCTACAATCGGCATATCCCTACTACTACATATTTAAGATTTGGTCTACAATCGGCATATCCCTACTACTACATATTTAAGATTTGGTCTACAATCGGCATATCCCTACTACTACATATTTAAGATTTGGTCTACAATCGGCATATCCCTACTACTACATATTTAAGATTTGGTCTACAATCGGCATATCCCTACTACTACATATTTAAGATTTGGTCTACAATCGGCATATCCCTACTACTACATATTTAAGATTTGGTCTACAATCGGCATATCCCTACTACTACATATTTAAGATTTGGTCTACAATCGGCATATCCCTACTACTACATATTTAAGATTTGGTCTACAATCGGCATATCCCTACTACTACATATTTAAGATTTGGTCTACAATCGGCATATCCCTACTACTACATATTTAAGATTTGGTCTACAATCGGCATATCCCTACTACTACATATTTAAGATTTGGTCTACAATCGGCATATCCCTACTACTACATATTTAAGATTTGGTCTACAATCGGCATATCCCTACTACTACATATTTAAGATTTGGTCTACAATCGGCATATCCCTACTACTACATATTTAAGATTTGGTCTACAATCGGCATATCCCTACTACTACATATTTAAGATTTGGTCTACAATCGGCATATCCCTACTACTACATATTTAAGATTTGGTCTACAATCGGCATATCCCTACTACTACATATTTAAGATTTGGTCTACAATCGGCATATCCCTACTACTACATATTTAAGATTTGGTCTACAATCGGCATATCCCTACTACTACATATTTAAGATTTGGTCTACAATCGGCATATCCCTACTACTACATATTTAAGATTTGGTCTACAATCGGCATATCCCTACTACTACATATTTAAGATTTGGTCTACAATCGGCATATCCCTACTACTACATATTTAAGATTTGGTCTACAATCGGCATATCCTACTACTACATATTTAAGATTTGGTCTACAATCGGCATATCCCTACTACTACATATTTAAGATTTGGTCTACAATCGGCATATCCCTACTACTACATATTTAAGATTTGGTCTACAATCGGCATATCCCTACTACTACATATTTAAGATTTGGTCTACAATCGGCATATCCCTACTACTACATATTTAAGATTTGGTCTACAATCGGCATATCCCTACTACTACATATTTAAGATTTGGTCTACAATCGGCATATCCCTACTACTACATATTTAAGATTTGGTCTACAATCGGCATATCCCTACTACTACATATTTAAGATTTGGTCTACAATCGGCATATCCCTACTACTACATATTTAAGATTTGGTCTACAATCGGCATATCCCTACTACTACATATTTAAGATTTGGTCTACAATCGGCATATCCCTACTACTACATATTTAAGATTTGGTCTACAATCGGCATATCCCTACTACTACATATTTAAGATTTGGTCTACAATCGGCATATCCCTACTACTACATATTTAAGATTTGGTCTACAATCGGCATATCCCTACTACTACATATTTAAGATTTGGTCTACAATCGGCATATCCCTACTACTACATATTTAAGATTTGGTCTACAATCGGCATATCCCTACTACTACATATTTAAGATTTGGTCTACAATCGGCATATCTCTACTACTACATATTTAAGATTTGGTCTACAATCGGCATATCCCTACTACTACATATTTAAGATTTGGTCTACAATCGGCATATCCCTACTACTACATATTTAAGATTTGGTCTACAATCGGCATATCCCTACTACTACATATTTAAGATTTGGTCTACAATCGGCATATCCCTACTACTACATATTTAAGATTTGGTCTACAATCGGCATATCCCTACTACTACATATTTAAGATTTGGTCTACAATCGGCATATCCTACTACTACATATTTAAGATTTGGTCTACAATCGGCATATCCCTACTACTACATATTTAAGATTTGGTCTACAATCGGCATATCCCTACTACTACATATTTAAGATTTGGTCTACAATCGCATATCCCTACTACTACATATTTAAGATTTGGTCTACAATCGGCATATCCCTACTACTACATATTTAAGATTTGGTCTACAATCGGCATATCCCTACTACTACATATTTAAGATTTGGTCTACAATCGGCATATCCCTACTACTACATATTTAAGATTTGGTCTACAATCGGCATATCCCTACTACTACATATTTAAGATTTGGTCTACAATCGGCATATCCCTACTACTACATATTTAAGATTTGGTCTACAATCGGCATATCCCTACTACTACATATTTAAGATTTGGTCTACAATCGGCATATCCCTACTACTACATATTTAAGATTTGGTCTACAATCGGCATATCCCTACTACTACATATTTAAGATTTGGTCTACAATCGGCATATCCCTACTACTACATATTTAAGATTTGGTCTACAATCGGCATATCCCTACTACTACATATTTAAGATTTGGTCTACAATCGGCATATCCCTACTACTACATATTTAAGATTTGGTCTACAATCGGCATATCCCTACTACTACATATTTAAGATTTGGTCTACAATCGGCATATCCTACTACTACATATTTAAGATTTGGTCTACAATCGGCATATCCCTACTACTACATATTTAAGATTTGGTCTACAATCGGCATATCCCTACTACTACATATTTAAGATTTGGTCTACAATCGGCATATCCCTACTACTACATATTTAAGATTTGGTCTACAATCGGCATATCCCTACTACTACATATTTAAGATTTGGTCTACAATCGGCATATCCCTACTACTACATATTTAAGATTTGGTCTACAATCGGCATATCCCTACTACTACATATTTAAGATTTGGTCTACAATCGGCATATCCCTACTACTACATATTTAAGATTTGGTCTACAATCGGCATATCCTACTACTACATATTTAAGATTTGGTCTACAATCGGCATATCCCTACTACTACATATTTAAGATTTGGTCTACAATCGGCATATCCCTACTACTACATATTTAAGATTTGGTCTACAATCGGCATATCCCTACTACTACATATTTAAGATTTGGTCTACAATCGGCATATCCCTACTACTACATATTTAAGATTTGGTCTACAATCGGCATATCCCTACTACTACATATTTAAGATTTGGTCTACAATCGGCATATCCCTACTACTACATATTTAAGATTTGGTCTACAATCGGCATATCCCTACTACTACATATTTAAGATTTGGTCTACAATCGGCATATCCCTACTACTACATATTTAAGATTTGGTCTACAATCGGCATATCCCTACTACTACATATTTAAGATTTGGTCTACAATCGGCATATCTCTACTACTACATATTTAAGATTTGGTCTACAATCGGCATATCCCTACTAATACATATTTAAGATTTGGTCTACAATCGGCATATCCCTACTACTACATATTTAAGATTTGGTCTACAATCGGCATATCCCTACTACTAGCATATTGTAAGATTTGGTCTACAATCGGCATATCCCTACTACTACATATTTAAGATTTGGTCTACAATCGGCATATCCCTACTACTACATATTTAAGATTTGGTCTACAATCGGCATATCCCTACTACTACATATTTAAGATTTGGTCTACAATCGCATATCCCTACTACTACATATTTAAAGATTTGGTCTACAATCGGCATATCCCTACACTACATATTTAAGATTTGGTCTACAATCGGCATATCCCTACTACTACATATTTAAGATTTGGTCTACAATCGCATATCCCTACTACTACATATTTAAGATTTGGTCTACAATCGGCATATCCCTACTACTACATATTTAAGATTTGGTCTACAATCGGCATATCCCTACTACTACATATTTAAGATTTGGTCTACAATCGGCATATCCCTACTACTACATATTTAAGATTTGGTCTACAATCGGCATATCCCTACTACTACATATTTAAGATTTGGTCTACAATCGGCATATCCTACTACTACATATTTAAGATTTGGTCTACAATCGGCATATCCCTACTACTACATATTTAAGATTTGGTCTACAATCGCATATCCCTACTACTACATATTTAAGATTTGGTCTACAATCGGCATATCCTACTACTACATATTTAAGATTTGGTCTACAATCGGCATATCCTACTACTACATATTTAAGATTTGGTCTACAATCGGCATATCCCTACTACTACATATTTAAGATTTGGTCTACAATCGGCATATCCCTACTACTACATATTTAAGATTTGGTCTACAATCGGCATATCCCTACTACTACATATTTAAGATTTGGTCTACAATCGGCATATCCCTACTACTACATATTTAAGATTTGGTCTACAATCGGCATATCCCTACTACTACATATTTAAGATTTGGTCTACAATCGGCATATCCCTACTACTACATATTTAAGATTTGGTCTACAATCGGCATATCCCTACTACTACATATTTAAGATTTGGTCTACAATCGGCATATCCCTACTACTACATATTTAAGATTTGGTCTACAATCGGCATATCCCTACTACTACATATTTAAGATTTGGTCTACAATCGGCATATCCCTACTACTACATATTTAAGATTTGGTCTACAATCGGCATATCCCTACTACTACATATTTAAGATTTGGTCTACAATCGGCATATCCCTACTACTACATATTTAAGATTTGGTCTACAATCGGCATATCCCTACTACTACATATTTAAGATTTGGTCTACAATCGGCATATCCCTACTACTACATATTTAAGATTTGGTCTACAATCGGCATATCCCTACTACTACATATTTAAGATTTGGTCTACAATCGGCATATCCCTACTACTACATATTTAAGATTTGGTCTACAATCGGCATATCCCTACTACTACATATTTAAGATTTGGTCTACAATCGGCATATCCCTACTACTACATATTTAAGATTTGGTCTACAATCGGCATATCCCTACTACTACATATTTAAGATTTGGTCTACAATCGGCATATCCCTACTACTACATATTTAAGATTTGGTCTACAATCGGCATATCCCTACTACTACATATTTAACTCGAGGGCTTGTTCCCACATCAGGTGTTTATTTCTACTGCACACTTCTTTCCCTTTACATAATAATAAATGTGAGTTTGTTTTGTTATCAGATCAAATTGAGTTTTTTAAGATTTGGTCTACTACTACTACTACATATCCCTACTACTACATATTTAACTCGAGGGCTTGTTCCCACATCAGGTGTTTATTTCTACTGCACACTTCTTTCCCTTTACATAATACTAAATGTGAGTTTGTTTTGTTATCAGATCAAATTGAGTTTTTTAAGATTTGGTCTACAATCGGCATATCCCTACTACTACATATTTAAGATTTGGTCTACAATCGGCATATCCCTACTACTACATATTTAAGATTTGGTCTACAATCGGCATATCCCTACTACTACATATTTAAGATTTGGTCTACAATCGGCATATCCCTACTACTACATATTTAACTCGAGGGCTTGTTCCCACATCAGGTGTTTATTTCTACTGCACACTTCTTTCCCTTTACATAATACTAAATGTGAGTTTGTTTTGTTATCAGATCAAATTGAGTTTTTTAAGATTTGGTCTACAATCGGCATATCCCTACTACTACATATTTAAGATTTGGTCTACAATCGGCATATCCCTACTACTACATATTTAAGATTTGGTCTACAATCGGCATATCCCTACTACTACATATTTAAGATTTGGTCTACAATCGGCATATCCCTACTACTACATATTTAACTCGAGGGCTTGTTCCCACATCAGGTGTTTATTTCTACTGCACACTTCTTTCCCTTTACATAATAATAAATGTGAGTTTGTTTTGTTATCAGATCAAATTAAGTTTTTTTAAGATTTGGTCTACAATCGGCATATCCCTACTACTACATATTTAAGATTTGGTCTACAATCGGCATATCCCTACTACTACATATTTAAGATTTGGTCTACAATCGGCATATCCCTACTACTACATATTTAAGATTTGGTCTACAATCGGCATATCCCTACTACTACATATTTAAGATTTGGTCTACAATCGGCATATCCCTACTACTACATATTTAAGATTTGGTCTACAATCGGCATATCCCTACTACTAAATATTTAAGATTTGGTCTACAATCGGCATATCCCTACTACTACATATTTAAGATTTGGTCTACAATCGGCATATCCCTACTACTACATATTTAAGATTTGGTCTACAATCGGCATATCCCTACTACTACATATTTAAGATTTGGTCTACAATCGGCATATCCTTACTACTACATATTTAAGATTTGGTCTACAATCGGCATATCCCTACTACTACATATTTAAGATTTGGTCTACAATCGGCATATCCCTACTACTACATATTTAAGATTTGGTCTACAATCAGCATATCCCTACTACTACATATTTAAGATTTGGTCTACAATCGGCATATCCCTACTACTACATATTTAAGATTTGGTCTACAATCGGCATATCCCTACTACTACATATTTAAGATTTGGTCTACAATCGGCATATCCCTACTACTACATATTTAAGATTTGGTCTACAATCGGCATATCCCTACTACTACATATTTAAGATTTGGTCTACAATCGGCATATCCCTACTACTACATATTTAAGATTTGGTCTACAATCGGCATATCCCTACTACTACATATTTAAGATTTGGTCTACAATCGGCATATCCCCACTACTACATATTTAAGATTTGGTCTACAATCGGCATATCCCTACTACTACATATTTAAGATTTGGTCTACAATCGGCATATCCCTACTACTACATATTTAAGATTTGGTCTACAATCGGCATATCCCTACTACTACATATTTAAGATTTGGTCTACAATCGGCATATCCCTACTACTACATATTTAAGATTTGGTCTACAATCGGCATATCCCTACTACTACATATTTAACTCGAGGGCTTGTTCCCACATCAGGTGTTTATTTCTACTGCACACTTCTTTCCCTTTACATAATAATAAATGTGAGTTTGTTTTGTTATCAGATCAAATTGAGTTTTTTAAGATTTGGTCTACAATCGGCATATCCCTACTACTACATATTTAAGATTTGGTCTACAATCGGCATATCCCTACTACTACATATTTAAGATTTGGTCTACAATCGGCATATCCCTACTACTACATATTTAAGATTTGGTCTACAATCGGCATATCCCTACTACTACATATTTAACTCGAGGGCTTGTTCCCACATCAGGTGTTTATTTCTACTGCACACTTCTTTCCCTTTACATAATAATAAATGTGAGTTTGTTTTGTTATCAGATCAAATTGAGTTTTTTAAGATTTGGTCTACAATCGGCATATCCCTACTACTACATATTTAAGATTTGGTCTACAATCGGCATATCCCTACTACTACATATTTAAGATTTGGTCTACAATCGGCATATCCCTACTACTACATATTTAACTCGAGGGCTTGTTCCCACTTCAGGTGTTTATTTATACTGCACACTTCTTTCCCTTTACATATTTAACTCGAGGGCTTGTTCCCACCTCAGGTGTTTATTTCTACTGCACACTTCTTTCCCTTTACATAATAATAAATGTGAGTTTGTTTTGTTATCAGATCAAATTGAGTTTTTTAAGATTTGGTCTACAATCGGCATATCCCTACTACTACATATTTAACTCATGGGCTTGTTCCCACATCAGGTGTTTATTTATACTGCACACTTATTTCCCTTTACATATTTAACTCGAGGGCTTGTTCCCACATCAGGTGTTTATTTCTACTGCACACTTCTTTCCCTTTACATACTAATAAATGTGAGTTTGTTTTGTTATCAGATCAAATTGAGTTTTTTAAGATTTGGTCTACAATCGGCATATCCCTACTACTACATATTTAAGATTTGGTCTACAATCGGCATATCCCTACTACTACATATTTAAGATTTGGTCTACAATCGGCATATCCCTACTACTACATAATTAAGATTTGGTCTACAATCGGCATATCCCTACTACTACATATTTAAGATTTGGTCTACAATCGGCATATCCCTACTACTACATATTTAAGATTTGGTCTACAATCGGCATATCCCTACTACTACATATTTAAGATTTGGTCTACAATCGGCATATCCCTACTACTACATATTTAAGATTTGGTCTACAATCGGCATATCCCTACTACTACATATTTAAGATTTGGTCTACAATCGGCATATCCCTACTACTACATATTTAAGATTTGGTCTACAATCGGCATATCCCTACTACTACATATTTAAGATTTGTCTACAATCGGCATATCCCTACTACTACATATTTAAGATTTGGTCTACAATCGGCATATCCCTACTACTACATATTTAACTCGAGGGCTTGTTCCCACATCAGGTGTTTATTTCTACTGCACACTTCTTTCCCTTTACATAATAATAAATGTGAGTTTGTTTTGTTATCAGATCAAATTGAGTTTTTTAAGATTTGGTCTACAATCGGCATATCCCTACTACTACATATTTAAGATTTGGTCTACAATCGGCATATCCCTACTACTACATATTTAAGATTTGGTCTACAATCGGCATATCCCTACTACTACATATTTAACTCGAGGGCTTGTTCCCACATCAGGTGTTTATTTATACTGCACACTTCTTTCCCTTTACATATTTAACTCGAGGGCTTGTTCCCACATCAGGTGTTTATTTCTACTGCACACTTCTTTCCCTTTACATAATAATAAATGTGAGTTTGTTTTGTTATCAGATCAAATTTAGTTTTTTAAGATTTGGTCTACAATCGGCATATCCCTACTACTACATATTTAACTCGTGGGCTTGTTCCCACATCAGGTGTTTATTTATACTGCACACTTATTTCCCTTTACATATTTAACTCGAGGGCTTGTTCCCACATCAGGTGTTTATTTCTACTGCACACTTCTTTCCCTTTACATAATAATAAATGTGAGTTTGTTTTGTTATCAGATCAAATTGAGTTTTTTAAGATTTGGTCTACAATCGGCATATCCCTACTACTACATATTTAAGATTTGGTCTACAATCGGCATATCCCTACTACTACATATTTAAGATTTGGTCTACAATCGGCATATCCCTACTACTACATATTTAACTCGAGGGCTTGTTCCCACTTCAGGTGTTTATTTATACTGCACACTTCTTTCCCTTTACATATTTAACTCGAGGGCTTGTTCCCACCTCAGGTGTTTATTTCTACTGCACACTTCTTTCCCTTTACATAATAATAAATGTGAGTTTGTTTTGTTATCAGATCAAATTGAGTTTTTTAAGATTTGGTCTACAATCGGCATATCCCTACTACTACATATTTAACTCATGGGCTTGTTCCCACATCAGGTGTTTATTTATACTGCACACTTATTTCCCTTTACATATTTAACTCGAGGGCTTGTTCCCACATCAGGTGTTTATTTCTACTGCACACTTCTTTCCCTTTACATACTAATAAATGTGAGTTTGTTTTGTTATCAGATCAAATTGAGTTTTTTAAGATTTGGTCTACAATCGGCATATCCCTACTACTACATATTTAAGATTTGGTCTACAATCGGCATATCCCTACTACTACATATTTAAGATTTGGTCTACAATCGGCATATCCCTACTACTACATAATTAAGATTTGGTCTACAATCGGCATATCCCTACTACTACATATTTAAGATTTGGTCTACAATCGGCATATCCCTACTACTACATATTTAAGATTTGGTCTACAATCGGCATATCCCTACTACTACATATTTAAGATTTGGTCTACAATCGGCATATCCCTACTACTACATATTTAAGATTTGGTCTACAATCGGCATATCCCTACTACTACATATTTAAGATTTGGTCTACAATCGGCATATCCCTACTACTACATATTTAAGATTTGGTCTACAATCGGCATATCCCTA
>JBAIAA010001036.1:495000-619136 GCA_037893245.1 Crossaster papposus | reverse complement strand
AAGACGACCTCGCTACGACCTCCTTACGACCTTACTACGCACTCACTACGTCCCCACTACGTTCTGTGTGTTTGTACCGCGTTCGCGCGGCGACTATAAATACAGCGAGTTCGATGTTGATGAATATATGCTATCTGTATGCTATATGCTATATATGCTATCTGTACAATTATTATGTTCTGCCTCTCTACAGCCGTGGTAATACCCCTGTCACACCGGAGCTACGCTGCCGTTGCGCTCCCACGGCAACTAAAAAAAGTTGCAAAACGCAGTAGAAGCGCAGTAGGATCGCCAAGAGCGTAGTCGGAACGCAGTGGAGTCTACCTAGGTCGTGGGAGGGTCTCCATGGTCGCCAAACCTCGGCGATTGTTTTGAGCCTGCTCAAAACAATCACAGAGGGTCGGCGACCTGGTCCAAAACGCAGTGGGAGCGCAGTGAGAGCGTAGTGAGATCTCAAAGAACGTACTTGGGCCGTAGTGAAGTCTACCTGAGCAGTCATGATTGTAGCAAGAGCGAGTTGGTATCTCCGTCTGCCCAATCTGCGACTGAAGTACGTCTGAAGTACGACCACTGTACTCTCACTACGCTCTTATTGCGCTCTTATTGCGCTCCTATTGCGCTTCTACTACGTCGAATGGGGCTTCTTCACGCTCATACTGCGTCCACACTGGGCTGCCAGTACGACTATGGCGCCCCTAACGCGTCCATGGCGATGTTACGGAGCTTCCTGTACGTTCACAGTGCGTTTATACTGCGATTATACTGCGTGTATAGTACGTTCTGACTTTGACATGCGTAATGGCCACAAATGGTATAAATGCAGCCTATATCCTCCACACAACATACTAATCCCCTCTTCACCATGGATGTAGAGAGGCAGAACATAATAATTGTACAACAGATAGCAAATATCCAGCAACATCGAGCTCGCTGTATTTATAGTCGCCGCGCGAACGCGGTACAAACGGTCGCAGCGAGATCGCGTAGAGCGTAGTGGAAGCGCAGCGATGATCAAACTGGGAATGCATAGGTCGCAGTGAGAGTGTAGTGAGAGCGTATTGAGAGCGTAGTGAGAGCGCAGTGAGCGAGTCAAGAGCGTACTGTGAGCTACCTACCTCATAGATTTCAGGATTTTTTGCCAGTTTTCGGGGACCCCACTGCGTTTTTGATAAAAACTGCATCGCAGTAAGGTCGCTGTGGGATTGCACAACGGTCTGACAGGGGTATCAGTCGCAGATTGGACAGACGGCGATACCAACTCGCTCTTGCTACGATCATGAAACACTCAGGTAGACTTCACTACGTCCGTAGTACGTTCTTTGAGATCCCACTACGCTCTCACTGCGTTTTGGACCAGGTCGCCGACCCTCGGCGATTGTTTTGAGCCTGCTCAAAACAATCGCCGAGGTTAGGCGACCATGGAGACTCTTCCACGACCTAGGTAGACTCCACTACGTTCCCACTACGCTCTTGGCAATTCTACTGCGCTTCTACTGCGTTTTCAACTTTTGTAGTCGCCGCTGGAGCGCAACGGCAGCGTAGCTCCGGTGTGACAGGGGTATTAGGACATTAAGATTTACTGTTCTCTGGTAACTTTGAACCCTCAGTGACCTGCCTAATGGTCACTAAGGCTGTGTCCGAAACGAGTGTCTAGAGCTATGGTCTATGTCTTACAGCTACAGCTACGTATACGTAGGCACTAAGGCAAATGATTCGGACGTGGCTACGGCTAGTTATTGTGCCCTCAAGCGATGCTTGAATTCATGTTTGCAGAATTATTATATGTTTGCAGAATTATTATGTATTTACATCAATTATAGTTTGCTAGATGTTACGCATTGTTTGTTTACTGCCGGTTGAAACCCCCCCCCCCCCCCCCCCCCCCCCCGATAATATATTAACATCTTCATCGGTTTGTTAGTTGCATTTCAATGCACCATCATTACAAAATAAACGAAAATCTGCTCCAAAATGTACGTTAGTGATGCCACCATTTTGTTTTTTCTGCGCTAGACAACTTCTCTTACGGCTAGAATTTTGTGAGGTTGTAGCCGTAGCTGTAGCTCTAGACGGCATTTCGGGCAGTGCTACAAAATGGCCGACGTAGACATTAGCCGTAGCTGTAGCTCTAGACACCCGTTTCAGACACGGCATTAGTCTCAAGTCTCACAATAACTCGGGGTCAAAGGGGGGTCAATGTACACCTGACGATAGACGATGAATAAAGTATGCTAGATAATTACCGAGAGGGTTTTCTGTGTTATTTCCCTCAGTCGGCATTTGGAGCCTCGGTCGGCAAATGGGCAACCAAATTATTAATTTGGTGGCTCATTTTGTCGACACGTTGCCGACTGAGGCTCGAAATGCCGACTGAGGAAAATGATTGGGGCGGGGGGTGTGACACCCCCCCACACCCCCTCGGTCGCTACGCCCCTGTCTGGCCCTTGCAGCAGTCTAGAGATTTTGAGAATTTTTGCTGCTTCAAACAATAAAAATACACAACTGGCAAAATGGTATACTAAACCGTCAATGAAATTGAGCGAGTCCACTAAAAATGTTTTAGGCCAATACTTTGAAAATCAAAAATAGTGTTTCCTATATGTACGTTTTCATTTAATAGTGTTATTGGTTATTCACAAACACTTGAGATCATTTAGCCATTCCTATTGGTCGAGAGCCGACAAGTGGGTAGTTTTAACCAGTTTGCGCCGGGATTATTTTAACATCACCGAGCCGAGGGGAGAGATTATTTGTAACGAAACTCGATCCGAAGCGGGTTCAGGCCGATAGTGCCGGGAAGCACACCCACGCATTTCTGGCCTTGCTCGCTGCTGACAGACATTTCTGGCCTTGCTCGTGGCGTGTTTATGCGTCATCCGTTTTGAATCTGGGGAAAACTTTGCGTTTATATACGTCATTCGGCGCGAACTGGTTAAACAGCCGATAAAACATGCCCAGCCAGTTTTAAACATTTTTTCAGTGTCTCATTAAATTTGGACTTCTATGAAGTCTGTTCCATTTGACCCTTTCATTGGTTGAAAGTATATTAAAAGTCCTACATTCACTCTGCACTGGTGTCGTAGTCTTTGTTTCAAGAACTTCGCCTTGCTTTTAGCCGAGAGGGCGCTATATTTACTTGGTTTGTTCGTTTCTGACTTCGAGCGAAGTTTCTGGACATTTCGCTGGACATTGTCTCCCCCCCCCCTTCCCCGACTTTCCAGGGGTGCCAATCAACAATCGAGTTGGAACAACGCACACAAACAAGCTTATGTTTACCGATGTTTACCGATCCATGTATTATTTAATTATGATCACCACTAAATATCTTAAAATCAGTGTTGTTTTTGTCTTATCTTGTCTTGTTCTGTAGGGCACATTCACCAAAAGCTTTAGCTCTTTAGGATGATGCTTGTTTTTAATGTACATATTATTCATGTATTATTTAATACTAATTCATAATATTAATCAATTAATGTATTATGTAATTAAGAGTAAGAGTGTAGAAAATAAATGTTCTATTGAATTGAATTGATTTGAATATATAATCGTGCTACCAGCATATGCACGCGAAATGTTCCGACAGAGTACGAGAGGTTTTTTTGTGAGTGGAAACATGACTTCACCAGCACACTGTATCTGAATTGCGGCAAGGCCCTGGGCAAGTAAATGGCAAGTCAGAAATTATAAATCTAACCATCTTCCGATCAACCAAACATTGCTCTGCATGTTTTAAATGGGAACGTGTCAAAGTGACATTAATAAAGATTTGTGTGAAAAAGAAGACTATTTTGTACACTGTACATATCACACACAGCATGCACACTGCCACAAAACGGTACGACACGTCCATGCTGAATTGTTAAAAATCTACAATGTATAATATACACCCCGACTTGGTTTCTCACTTTCTTAAAAAAAAATTGAGTTTTAACAAGGATTAAATGAAGAAAAAAAGATGATCTTTAATCTGACAATACATACACGGTTCGTGGAGGGATTTCCCACGGTGTTGGCCACTGTTCTGCAAGTAACGGAAATGATGCATTTCTAATCGCTCCTGCAGGTTTGTCGCCAATGGTCGCTGATGTTTCTGACAGTTTTTCCCTTCCACGCGTGTGCTTTTGACGATTCTGCCGTAGGGAAAAGAGTCCGACTGTTGCTGCCGAGTGTCAGCTATATATATTATCAGGCACCTCTGGATTTTCGTGATGTTTGTCTACGTCAATGCTGGGCAAAGCAAGATGGCCTTCCAATGCTTTTTTCTATTTCAACCGAAGCAGACATGGCAGATTAGCAGACGGGGCATTTCCGTGTCACACAGAACTCAAATGTTCCTTGAGTGTCTTAAAAGGCAACCAGGGACTGTTGAGATCTGAGGGCTTGTTTTTTATTAGATGGCGAACATGCTTGAGAGAGCAATTTCTGAAGCCCTTTTGAGGGAAATTCAATTTGTGGAATAATGGCTCGAGGGTCACACGGATCGAGACAATAGAAAACAAATAACGAAACCATATTAACCAAGTCAATTTTTTGGGAGGACATGAATCAGAAATATAGAATAGATGAAATAGAATAAAGAAAAAGACGACACGGGGACAGTAATAAATAAAAAAAATCAATTGCTTTCTGCCCGATACTATACGTCTGGTACAACAAGACTACAAAGTGATGATTGAATAGAGGAAGCAGCGATGTATAATGTAATCAAAATATTTAGATTTCCGGATTGAAAAGGTGATGATTTTTTTTCTCTTCCTAATGGAGCATTTCAGGGCATTTCAGGACGAGCTAATGAAAAACTCAAGGAGCTTATAAAGAATAGCTGGCATAGATTGTCTAATATAGGCCATACACCAAATAAAGCTGATTGCATGGGTGTCAATCAAGGGGTAGGAGTAGAACCTCTACGTTTCCTAATATCTTCTCTCAAAATTGGAGAAAGTAGAATAAACCATTTAAAGCTATATTTGTCAGTATTTGCATATTTGTATCATTTGAAGCAGCAAAAGTTCTCGAAATCTAAATACAGGTGCTTGAAAACTAAACCTGATTAACTTCAATCTCTGTAAATGCTGTATACTCTGAGAAAACAATATTTAAAAATGTTTATTTCAATTCATGTGCATCATGCTGTATGTTGTCCTATATGTTTGTTTCGTGTACACAGTCATTATGTCTCTGAAGAAGATCTTGTTAAGATCGAAATATTAGGCCCTCTTAACTTATTTAATTCAAAATTTTAATTATATCTAAAATCAGCATTCGGGGTGCATTCTCATTCAGCTGAATGCAGCTACGCGCACGTCACGCACTAAATTATACTAGTGCCTGTGCATGTGTGTTGCTCAAACGCTTATGCAAACCATTAGCGGATTACAAACCAACTACTAATGGAATTTTCTAAAATGCGTCTTCTGCGACGCATCTTTGGAAACGACCTTCTTTTGTTATTTTCTTCAAAATGATATGCCAGAAGGAATATTTTCACAGAGAGTTATAACAGTGTCAATAATGTCTTTATAACAAGTAAGCTTTTTAACAGTATTTTTGGTTCGTTACTTTTTGGTTAGCTGCAAAAGAAATACTTCCGCTTTATGATACGAGCCTTTGCCTTGATGGCTTTAATGTGGGCAGTGTCCTCACCACCTATCACCAGCTTAAAATTGAACACAAGAACAACTCGTTCACAACTCGTAAACACACATTTTGCACTTTATAACACAGTGGAAATAAGAGTGTACTTCCATATCAAGAATCCTTCGAGGTCTAAGCAGAATCTTCTTACTCATCAACAATTAGAGCTGTGCCAAATATACCAAATACTCCCGATTACGTACATGCCAGATAATCAAAGGCATGCATGTAAATGCGCAAGGAGGATGCACAATGCTCAAATGCTAATTACAATAAAAATATGGCATTCGCGTTAAGTAGCTGTCCCATGGTGCCGGCTAAGCCTACCGTGTGCCACCGTGTGGTAAATTTCGTGCGGACGGTAGAACACGGTGAAGGCAAACGGCAGGGCGTTGAGCGATCGGTGAACACGGTGGGGGCCCGTTGGTGGGGGCCTGTTAGTGGCCGGCGAGACCCGGCAAAAGTTTTGGGCATGCCCAAAACTTTCGCTGTGTGCCACCGCTTGTACCCACACGGCGAGAACCCGGTGTGAGGACGGTATAAAGAGGACGGTGGGCCGGTACAAGGCCGTTATGGACCCGTTCGTGGGGCAGTGATAACGGTGACGACGTGTGATATTTTTATTTTATTTTTACATTGTGCCCGTTCAGAAACCATGCCAGACACTGTGACTCCATATTTTACTGTATAAAACGACGACAATGGTCAAAGCTTTATTCAGTCCCTGCTCTCCTTCGGGCCAGTTGTCATCATGGAGCGAACGTTTAGGGAGCGAACGTTTAGCGAACAGTATGGGTGCGTTCCGGGCGGTAAGCGGCTGTTTACCCACACGGTGAGGACCCGGCGAGGGAACGGTCAACACGGTGACACTAGCTAGTACGAGGACGTTGTAGGCGGTAAGGACCCGGTATTGAGACGGAATGGAAATGTTGAGAAAAATCTTTGCGGCCGCTTGTCATTCAAATCAAACGGTATGGGCCCGTTCGGCTTAGCCGGCGCCATGGGACAGCACCTTAGCATCGTGTCGCACCATGTGAAGTCATCAGTTTTATCCCAAATAACCTTTGACCTGGACTACTTTGCCTATTGAAAAAAACATCCATGTTGTCATTTTATTCATGTAATACTGCAGGTTGAATAGTTTGTGAAAATTGCCTTTTTGGTTGAGTTTCTGTATACAAATAACATGCATGACACCTTTGAAGTAATAAAGCAACCTTGAACAATTATATCGACGTTCTTGATATAATCTTATATGGCAAACTGTTTATTTTTCAACCGGCCTATTCAATTTAGGCTGGTAAAATGTAAAATTTGATTGGCGCATTGAAAACTTCAAGTTAAAATGAACTTTAAATAATTGAACACTAAATTAAAAAAGCTACAGTAAATGCACTAAGCAAGAATAAGACGAGAACAAGCAATGCATGTGCACATGTTTAATAAAGTTTAAAGCTCATAAGTCTGACACCTCATAGTCTGGTCGTTGGGCATTTTGACCGGGAAAAAAGTGAGTGGGATGTACAGTACCACAGAACAACATATCCAAAATCCGCGAAAATCCCTTTTGTGAAATATTTTGTTATGACTGTTTAAATATTTTGCAAGTTTTTGTATGGAAACAGTAAAACAAGTCAGGATTTTATGAGACATTTAGCGGTTCACTGAAGAAAATGCCAAATCTAAGTTGCTGAAAATTGTTACCTTTTTGTGAACTCAAATAGGTATTTCTACATAACAAGTTTAAAAAAATTAATCTGAAACTATGGGTTGGCCCTGCACAATTTTCATGTATTTTGTAATGTGTTTTGTAAGTGTAGTAATTTCTATGTCAACTCAGAACATCGTGACTAGTTGTGCTTCTTGTGGTTTGATGACAATGACCCCACCAAACCGGCTGTAGAATACAGAATTAATGTACAGCTCTTCGGCAGTATCGCATCGCCTGCAGTAGCAACATTTGGCATTAGAATGGTTGCTGATGAGTGCGAATCTACTCATGGAGCTGATGTGAGGCAATTCATCCACCATGATTTCTATGTAGATGATGGGCTTACCTCTCAACCAGATGCGCACACTGCCATAAACCTGGTCCAACGCAGTAGAGACGCCCTGGCCACCAAGAACTTACGCTTCCACAAGATTGCCTTCAACAGCAAGAAGGTCATGAACGCCCTTTCCCAAGAAGAAAAATCCCAGGACCTAAAGTGCATAGATCTCTGCCAAGATGAGCTACCTACCCAAGGAATGCTCGGAGTGTATTGGTCCTTCGAATGAGACACTTTTGCATTCCAAGTCGACCTGCAAGACAAGCCTTTCTCACAACAGGGAGTCCTTTTGGTAGCAAGCTCCTTCTACGACCCATTAGGTCTAGCAGCCCCAGTCACCATCGAAGGGAAATTCATCCTGCGAGAGCTTATGACAATCTTGAAAAAGGAGCAGAACTCGCCTCAGGACCTTTTGATTCGACCACTCCCCGAGAGTTGTCTTTCAGGATGAACCCGCTGGCGCAACTCTCTACGCAACCTACAAGACATCCATGTTCAGCGCTGTTACCAGCCTACAGACTTTGGCCAAGTCAACAGAAGAGAGATTCATGTATTCTCCGATGCCAGCGATCGAGCAATAAGAGCGGTCGCCTACAGAAATATAAACTGATTATTCCTTGAAGTATGCCTGCATTTATAAACTGGTTTCTCCTTGCTATTTTCTTTCAAAAGCACTTCATTTTTAACTAAAAAGCCTAATAGTCTGATAGAATACAATCCACGAAGCCCAGTGTCACACGTCCTTCAATTTAATGTCCATCCCATGTGACCGAGACTCGTTATTATAATTATTTAAAAAAACGTAAGCTACATGTACGATTACGCCACTTCCCAATCCCAATAAACACCTAGAAGATTAATTTTATGAAACAAACTTTTACAATTAATTGTAATGAAAGGTTAATTCTGACTTAAGGTTGATAGATAAGATTAATTGTTTTAGATGATTAATTGTTTTTTATGAAACACCCCCCGTTCTGTGATTTAATCGATAATAGTGCAAACTCGCACGCAAAATATTGATGCCAAAAAATTGAACATATTCAAATACCTATAAAAAAAGTTGCCCCAAGGAGGATTTTTGCGGATTTTGGATATGTTGTTCTATACTCAGAAGTCTGCTTCGTTTGACACGAAAACCAGCTTTTTACCATTTTTTTCCGGGTAGAACCAATATTTCATCTTCAACGACCAGACTAATAGATCCTACGCCTCATACGTCTGACAAAATCTCATCTCCCAACCAAATAAATAACCTTGAGTTCGAGTCCAACGCCCCATAGGTCCGACGCCCTATAGGCCCGACGCCCCACCCACTCCTACCCACACTGACATCATCTTTTATTCCCGTAGCCTAATCCTCCATTTGTGGATTGTTCCACTCCACTCTGTTATTTCTCTTTTATGTTTCTTAAGCCAACCATGTTGTTTCATGTACACAGCCATTTTGTCTTTGAAGAAGATCTTGTTAAGATCAAAATATTAGGCCCTCTTAACTTATTTGATTAGTGCTATTATTCGTCAGTTTAGCACGTGATGAAAACGTGCTCCAAATTATAATTCTGAGCACAATTCTAACAAATTGAAATCAAATCTTAGAATATTCAACATTTACAGACAATGTCGAGTGTCATCCAGTTAGTTATGAATCACCTGTCTTAAGTTTGTGATTACTTTTGCTGCTTCAAACAATACTAACGCACAAATGACAAAAATACCTTGGATTTTAACGTCTACCGCGGCGTATAGTTTCATGGCTCTGCTAACCCAACAATTATATGTGCTTACAAACACTATTCCAGTTCCAACGGGAAGTCGTGACCTGAAAATCTTTATTCACCTTTTTACATGTAATTCTGAGTCTACGTCAACAGGGTCTTCATTTGCTTCATAATGTGTGCGTAAATATTTTGTCCTATAGATGACAACCACAAAAAGAAAAGAAAAAATAGAGAAAGACAAAAAAGAAATATGTACGATTGAAGTAATAAAAGCACAGAGTGGCAAGGAAATGGGTTGATTAATTTGATTGAGAGCCAGGGCTCATAAGCATACACATGCCAAAAATATACAAAAATTGGTTCAGTCACTAATCACATGCAAACGTCATGTTGTGAAGGAGGCCATTTTTTATAAAGAATTTTTTCTTCTTCCCAAAATAAATGCCATTTTGTTCTTTTTTTAATCCCGTTTTGACAGCTGTTATGCAAGATACAGTTTGAAACTACATTCAAGCGAAAAATGTAATTTAGAAATGGATGTTACATTTTCTATGTTCTATAGATTAAATGGTAGGATATACCATTGGTATTTGCTTGAATTATCAGAAATGGGTAGATTTTGGGGTTGTATTTTATAGTAAATATCGATTAACTGACCTGTTTGAAGTTTTACAATCATGAATACTTAAAAAAGAAAAACAAATTTCGTTTTCAACCGGCGTCAGGCAGCGGTTCTTAGGTTATTCTTAGGCATGTTTCGCGATCGCCGCCTGGCGAACGTGATTTTTTTTAATCAAATTTAATTTTTAGGAACAATTACAAGATATCTAGTGCAATCATTTTGCTCGACGCCTAGAATCATTAATTACTTTCAAATAAGTACAATATTTCTTAACAATTTGGTAGTAATTTTTTTTCAATATCTGCAATGGTGTATCCTAACTTTAACTAAAATGTTTTCCCCTTTTTACAAATGGATACAATAATCTCTTCACACGTACACACACACACAGTCATGTATAGACCGGCAATCGTGGACGGGGCATTGTCCGACCGTCTTTCCTCTTTTGTTTGTACTCTAACATTTTCGGATGATCGCCATAGGATTTGTACACGAGAAAAGATCGTGGACGTTGTGTCAATCGTGGACCCATTGTTTGACTCCCAATTCTTTTGTCCGACGACCACGATTGCCGGTCAATACAAACGCACTACACACACACTGTACAAGTACCTTTTGCATTGATGACTTGTATGGTAACCGGTTATACTCTTATGCTAAAGTGCATTTTTCAAATTTGGTAAAAATAATCAATTTTTTTTTCAATTAGTATCTATACAGTACCTTAACCATCCTTGGCATTAAACTCATCACAAACATAAACATGTCTCCTGAATCTGCACATTCTTATATTTTAACAATGGAAAGTACCAAGATAAAACTCAAGCTTACAATAAAACAAATTGTAATTGAATGTGGGTAATAGATTCAAATGCAAGAGCACGTACTGCTCATAATATAAATGAAAGTGTAATTCAAGAACCTATAACAAGCCCGGAAAAGAAAAAGATCACATAAAAGACAGACTTCTCCAACAAGGAACATTCTGTGAAAGTATATGTTCAAGCAAACTGTTTGGCTGAATAAGGAATAGAAATGATGAGAGAATACATCGACATTCAAGTCTATAGACAAGCCTATAGACCATTTTAACTCTGTAATCTCAGTCAGGTATATTGCTCGACTGCTCGTAACGACTTGCATACTACAATGACTTTTGTATCATTTAAGCCTGCAATCACCAAAAGAAGATTCCTTCTTTAATTGTGCACGGCTTTCTTGGAACGATTGTTGAAATGTTCATTCAACTCCTCAGGGAGTTCACGCAGATCGGGCGAAAAACACATGGTCGAGAAGGTGTAGTCAGATCCCCCACAGCCGGTTGGTTTTTTTAACATTGACACACAACAGCCACCGCATCGAGTATACAAAAGGTATACTGCTCGCTCTCAAGGCCCTCAAGGAATAAGTTCCGAGCTACCGTACATCACTGACCTGCTCCTTCCATCTCAGCACACAAGAATGCTTCGGTCATCTCATCAGGGACTCCTCACGACAACAACACCCAGAACCAAGTCATATGGCTTTAAGGCATTCTCACACTCTGCGTCCAGACTGTGGAACACTCTTCCAACCCTTCTTAAAGCGGTGGTCACATCTTACGGTCATGAACATAGTTGAACGTAGTTCATTTGACCCTAGTAGACCGTAGTTGACCGTACTTCAACCGTAGTGCCGTGGTTACTACGGTCAACAACAGTCAACTACGGTCCACACTACGGTCAAGTAGGGTCAACTAGGATCAACTAGGGTCAGCTATGTATATACTAGGCTCACAGTACGGTATAGGCATTCAAGGTGACCGTAGAAATATGTTGAACATTATTGGGGCTAACTACGGCCAAATCATGGCTTTTCTCAAGGTCTAAGTACGTTCAGAACTACGGTCCACTACGTTTAACTACGACTACTAGGGTCTACTATGGTCAACTACGGTCACACCATACTACGTTCAACTACGTTCAACTACGTTCATGACCGTAAGATGTGACCACCGCTTAAAACTGTAGACACTTTGGACCGGTTCAAATCGACTCCTAAATCTCATCTATTTCACCAAGCTTATATGAAAAGAATTCCATATATCTGGACATCATTCGTGTTCCTACAGTACGTACAAAACCTATAGATGGGCCATGACAAGGAAAATCGAAATTGTTCTCCAACTGCCAAAATTTAAGCACTGTTTGTGGTAAAGCTGGGACCTCTTTTTATCAGCATATGTGTAACAACATCCGATACAAATATTTGTGTATACACTGTTTGCAATCTCCCCTTCACCAGTTTTCACCTCCCTATGGACTTCAGCAACCTCTTTAAAAAAATCCTGGATCTGCCAATTACCATGCAAAATTCTGAGTTCAAACAATTAAACACCTGCAATAAAAGTGGGTCATTCTATAAATGCGGGGTCCAAAAGTGCGACATTTTTTGTTACATCTTATCTTTGTAATTTCCTATCAAGTATACAAAGTTTAATTGGTTTCACACTATTTTTTAATTTTCTTGGCAGGCACTTTGAGATACATAATCACTCTTAAAGATATTCCCCCGCTCCCTAGCGATGTATTGTGATGGACATGATGGAACTTGATCTCACTCAAATAAATGTGTGCAAGTTTATTTGTTATTTCAGAGAGGGAAAGTTTGGTCGTGATCTCATCCCTACTTTCCTGTTTTGCTCGTGGGCAGAAGGAGTTATATTTTTACAACTGTACATAATTGACTGCCCTGTACTGTAACCGATCTGTAGTATTGTATGCAGGGATCACATTGCACGGGCAAGCGCTCTGTAGAAAATGAGCTTCTTTGCTTAAGGATACAAGAATAGAATGCGTGTTTATCTATTTTTCGGTTGAAGGCCTCAGGTAAAGAAGCGGGACTGTACATGTAGCTCTTCTCTATTTCAACAACACGACTCTCTTGGGTACACAAAAAAGTAATCACGATTCACTATGTTGATTGGATCTCGGAAGCTGCGGGTCAATGAAACTGAACAAATTTGTGTTTACACCTAGAATCTATAAAGGACATCACTAATGTGAGCTGCTCGGCAAGGATTGGCCTGGTTTCTGCCCTCTATTGTCCAGCAATATAATGGTTGATAGCGGGCTGGAATGTATGCTCTCTTATGATGAACTGTGTCAATTTTGGCTCAATTTTCAAGTAAACCCGGGCAGCCATTGACAAAAAGAGACAACATACTTGTTCAAATTTTAGACCTATGCAGTTAAATACTTAACAAATTTTCTTTAAGGAGAAAACGATAGAGATTTTGCATCAACGGACTTTACCCAACTTAGAAGTTACTGTCACGGGGCACGCAAACGATTCGCGAAGGATGCGAATGCCACTAAAATCGCAAAGTCCAACATTCGGAGAAGTTTTTCTCCGAATGTGTCGCGACAATGCAGTTTGTGCGTAGTTCTCACAACGTTTGTGCGAATGTCCTGTGCAGCATTGCCGAACTATGGCCAGTCCACATACACGAAGAATATGCGACTAAAATGCGCACAACACGAATGTTGCACGAATCTCGGGCAACATTCGTGCAGACATTCCGCGACACATGCAAACTGTTCGCGCATATTTCGCGAATAATGAACGTCGTGCGACACTTATGCGACATTCGTACATATGTCGCGCGATTATTTCGCGAAAGGCTCGCGTTTGCTTTTTTGGCGAAGTTACCTGTTCTCAAAAAGTACGCGAACAGTTCGTGATTAGCTCGAAAAACGATCGGACGAACTTCGCTGCTTTCGCGAGACATGCGCGAGACATTTTTCAAGCTGTCAAAGATTTTGCGAGCATCACGCACGTCGTGAGTAGGTCGCATATGACGAAGATTTTAAGACATTTTCGGGGGCAAATCACGAGCAAATCACGACCCGGGATGCTAAAAACTTATTTGAATTCCCGCCAAACTAAAAATGACTCTTGCGAACAATTGACGGCGCTTCCGAGCAGTCCTTTGGTTGTAGGACTGTCCCAAATATACCAAATAGTTTTGTAGAGGGCATCCTGCAGGAACACAAGATGTTGTTTTTTGCTCTCTTTCCAACTTCATTTCCTCCAAATTTTTCATGGTTGTAGATGCTGCTATTTTAATGTTTTCATCACCAACATCACCCTTTACAATCCTGGATCACCCTGGTCAGTGTGGTTCATCATCAGTGTTATCTTTGGTTAATTTTGTTCAACTTTCTGTCCTGGAGCTCCGCTGGTTTAGTCTACCAGGCCTCCTCGGCGGCCATCTTTAAAATTCGTTTTGCTTAAGTTTTGCTTAGTTGTCACTTCTTCAATCAGTGCCGATGATACTGATTTACGTTTGTATCCTCGATTCTGATCAATTTGATTTCAACCTATCCCCTCACTGTTTACACAGGATTTCAAGGTCAGTTTAAGCTATCCCATCATGTCTGACACCCATTTTTTGATTGTTTTGTTTGTCATACTACCACTTGCCATCAACTTCGCTATGATTGATAAGTACGTGTTCACCATTCAAGCCGTTTCTACCAACTAACCTAATTATGAACTCCTTCATGTGGTATCATGCAACAAGCTTTGTCCAGCCAAACCAACTCATGCATCATCCTTACAGGCTTTGTTGGTTTCTTTATTGAATTTACGTGATGCCAAGTCACCTTATCCAACTCATTTTAATAGGAAAGCCGCTCTCTTGTACCTTTAGCATCTTGCTTATTACACAATCTCATGTCACCGATATAAATTCTGGCCCTTATATTAAAGCCAAAATATCCATGCGGTGTTTGTCAAAAAGAGGTTCGTTAATCTTGTACAAGAACTGCAGTGGCCTACCGGTACATACGTTACGTGTAATGTCTGGTTTCACACCAACTGTGAAAACAGGTTTTTTTTACATCTGCAGTCATCTTAGCCTCATTCTGAAGTTGCGATGAAAGCATAGATAGCGTACGTGCTGACCGGAATCTTCATAATCACCCAATTCATTATTTTCACCACTCCCTGAACAGAAAAACAGGTGGGGTCCGCTCGTATGTCTGATACCTCATACCGGTAGGTCTAACGCCTTATAAAAGTACGACAAAATGTCATTCCCAACCAAATATTACGCCTCATAGATCCGAAAACCTCTGATTACCTATGATTACCATTGCCATCGATCTCCTATTGTTGGTGATCATCACAAGACCACGTGTACCACTAATCGTACGATGACCTACCACCAGTCTTAAAGAGCAATCCTAGGTTGCGACCGCTAATGAAGATTGTAGCAAACATAGCTGATTGGTTGCCAAATCGCCACCAATCGCACGTTCCAGAAATCGTATGATCTGAGGCTTAAGCTAATTTATCTTACCGTTGCTATTTCTGTGGCCATTGATTCGTCTGTTTTTGGCCTGACTGATAGGCGGACTACCAGTCTCTGACTTGGAGGGGATGGCCCGCACACTGTCCTGATCACTGGTGCCCTCATCTTCTGTATCCCCATCTGAAATGACCCGTATGATTTTAACTTATAACATCGGTTACACATCTATGTTCCAACACCGCTATGTTCCGACACCCCTACTGGTATGTTCCGACTGCTCAACCTATGTTTCAACACCCTTATGTTCAGACACCCCGATGTTCCGACAACCCACGTATAAGATTGTGCTAGCCCATTTTGACTGGTGCGTTGGGGCCAGAGATATGTTTACGTTCATATTCCCTCTTTATTTCTACGGTGCATTGGTCAATCAATCCCATAGGTGTGTCGGAACAGAGGGGTGCGGAAACAGATGGGTGCCGAAACAGAGGGGTGCGGAAACGTAGGGGTGCGAAAACGTAGGGGTGCGGAAACGTAGGGGTGCGGAAACGTAGGGGTGCGGAAACGTAGGGGTGCGGAAACGTAGGGGTGCGGGGAATGTAGGGGTGCGGGGAACGTAGGGGTGCAGGGAACGTAGGGGTGCGGGGAACGTAGGGGTGCGGGGAACGTAGGGGTGCGGAAACGAAGGGGCGCTGGAACGTTAGGGTGCGGGGAACGTAAGGGTGCGGGAATGTAGGGGTGCGAGAACGTAGGGGCGCAGGAACATAGGGGTGCGGGAACGTAGGGGTGCGGGAACGTAGGGGTGCGGGAACGTAGGGGTGCGGGACTGTACATGTAGGTTGAGCAGTCAAAACATAAGGGTGTCGAAACATAAGGGTGTCAGAAAATGGGGGTGTCGCAACATAGGGATGTCGCAACATAGGGGTGTCGGAGCATTTATAGGTGAGTAGTCGGAACATAAGGTAGTCGGACCATAGAGTAGGCACCATAAGATCTTATAAGATTTTTTAAAGATCTTATAAGGATCTCAAACTCCAGATATCTACAAATTGTTTACCTATTCCCTTTAAATTTTACAGAACAACAGTTTAAACAGTTGTGGCTCAACTACGAGGCTGATCATGAAGTCCGCGTTTACCTTTATGAGAGTGTCGCATTTTCTCCATCTTCTTCTTCCGGACTATTGCTTGGAATTTCCTCTCTACTTCCTCCATTTGCAGAGGATCAAGATCGCTCTGGTCTCCAAACTCATTGAAAACTCGAACCTCTGGACCTACAGATGTGGAAAACAAAAAAAATGTTCACTCCCAAGTAACACATATAGTAGACAACATAAAAGTACAAAGTCACTATTAAGGGTGCCAGGTAAGCCCATTGGGCCCATACCGTTTGATTTAAATGACAAGCGGTGAAAATCTTCCCGGCCGCAAAGATTTTATATTTTTTTTCACATTTTTCCACCGTGTCCTTAACGTTTTCATTCCGTCTCCATACCGGGTCCTTACCGCCTACAACGTCCTCGTACCAGCTAGTGTCACGGTGTTGACCGTTCCCTCGCTGGGTCCTTACCGGGTGGGTATCGGCCGCTAACCGCCCAGGACGCACTGATACCATTCGCTAAACGTTCGCTCCGCCTTGAAGACGTCACACACCCTATATAAAAGCTGGGCACTCACCCCGCTGGTCACACTTGCGATGTAAACAACACGACAACGACAAACACGACAACAGGCCGGTATGGAGACGTTATGAGGACGTTATTAGGTCGTTAACCAGTTCGCGCCGGATGACGTATATAAACGCAAAGTTTTCCCAAAACTCAAAACGTCTGCCAGCAGCGAGCAAGGCCGGAAATGCGTGGGTGAGCTTCCCGGCACTATCGGCCTGAACCCGCTTCGGATCGAGTTTCGTAAAAAAAAAATCCCGCCCCTCGGCTCGGTGATGTTAAAATAATCCCGGCGTGAACTGGTTAAGAGAGCGGTTGAACGTTAATAGACCAGTGAGGGGCCAGTATGTAGCCGGTATGAGGCAGTTGGTCAATGTTGAGCGAACAGCGAGAGCCCGGTACAAAGCCGGTATGAACACAGTAACAACCGGTTGGACAAAATATGACACGTCGTCACCGTTCTCACCGCCCCACGAATGGGTCCATAACGGCCTCGTACTGGCCCACCGTCCTTATACCAGCCTCATACAGGGTTTTCGCCGTGTAGGTACAAGCCGCGGCACACGGGACCGTTATGGACCAGTTCGTGGGGCGATGAGAACGGTGACGACGTGTCATATTTTGTCCAACGGGTTGTTACCGTGTTCATACCGGCCTCGTACCGGGTTCTCGCCGGGCTCTCGCCGTTCGCTCAACGTTGACCCACCGCCTCATACCGGCTACATACCGGCCCCTCACCGGTCTATTAACGTCCAACCGCTCTCTTAACGACCTAATAACGTCCTCCTACCGTTCCACCGTCCTCATAACGTCTTCATACCGGCCTGTTGCTGTGTGTTTTACATTGCGCCCGTTCAGAAACCGTGCCAGACACCGTGAATCCATATTTTACTGTATAAAACGACGACAATGGTCAAAGCTTCATTCAGTCCTTGCTCTCCCTCGGGCCAGTTGTCATCTTGGAGCGAACGTTTAGCGAAAGGTATGGGTGCGTTCCGGGCGGTAAGCGGCCGGTACGCACCCAGGGAGGACCCGGCGAGACCTGGTGAGGGTACGGTCAACACGGTGACACTAGCTGGTACGAGGACGTTGTAGGCGGTAAGAACCCGGTATGGAGACGGAATGGAAACGTCAAGGACACGGTTGAACAAATTTAACAAAAATGTAATCTTTGCGGCCAGAGAGATTTTCACCGCTTGTCATTTAAATCAAACGGTATGGGCCCGTTGGGCTTAGCCGGCGCCATGGGACAGCACCATTAGCGACTTAACTCAAAATGTGAATTTGGAGCATTTGGATGTGATTTTTGATTTATTTTGGTTGAAATCACATTCTTCTAAGCACTGTGTCCGCTCTGAATGCAAAATCACATCATGCCCTTTCCTAGTGTCAGCTACACAGTGCGAAATGTAAACCTCTAGTTGCTTTCAGGTGAGGTTCTCCGATTACCGTGGCAAATTGGTGGTACGGTGGCAAATTACAAATAAACATATTTTGATACATGTCCTCTGATGTACCCTGCCCTTTTTTAATAAAAACTAGCCAGCACAAAATTAGTTTACTTAGTAAAGCATGAACTGATTTTGCTGGTTCGTTATTGACAAATTACATTATATGAAGAGCTTTACTTTTTTATTTAAATGTTAAATACACATGTTAAAGAAAATAAATCAACCAAAAATTCAAACTTACCTCTTACATTTGTAAGAAGTCATGCTTGACAATAAACAAGTTGTTAGGGATGATCCCATTAAATTTAAAGTACTAAATCCCACAACTAATTTCAAGCGTGCTGGATTTAACCAAATTCATAAACCTTAGCGAATGATTCCTAAGAACTTCATCTGAATCGAAGAGCTGTAAACAATAAAGATGATATTTGTTTATGGACTGCAGACTCTAGATAGATTCATCATCTGTCTGTTCATTGTCATTGGCAGGAATTTCCTGTCCCCCCCTTCAAACAAAAGAGGTACATGTAGTTTTAATACATCTACATCTCATGATGTTGTTACAAGACTACAAGTTAATTCACTTTATCTATGTTGTAAGTAGAGAGTACAGTTGTGGTCGTCTTTTTATCATTGTTAATAGAAGACATTGAAAAGAATGCTTCACTTTAGCAATTTTAAGATGCTTGGTGGCATTTTTCAAATATTGTATAGTATAGATTACAGTGCCAATATTTTGAGCAAGACAATTAGAGTGAAGTGAAACAAATTTCCCCAATTGCCAATTTACTTGAAGACAATGGGGCACTTCTACCAACAGTGTTTTTACAATAGAGCGAGGTAATTTGTTCACCATTGTCAAGTTATTGTCACGAAACACAGGAGCAGATTTTCATCTCAGTATTCTGAAATCATATATCGGCCTTTTTTATTGTTGCAGACAGGATATTAAATTTCCCAGTAAGATTTTTTTTTTTTTTTTAACAGTCAACATCAGCATTTATTGGAGACTGTTGTGTATCAAAGCCCTGTCCCTCATTGCCTACCCGGTAACTACTCTATGTTCAGACATCCCTATCTTCCAACTACTCAACCTATCTTTCGACACCCCTATGTTCTGACAGCCCTACATGTATGTTCCGACAACCTGTGTATAAGATTGCACTAGCCTATTTCGACTGATGCATTGGGCCAGAGATATGTTTGTTTACAACACCTCTTTATCTACCGGGTCACAGTTATTTTGGAGGCTCGAAGGCATATTTTGTTGTGCATTGGGTAACTCAATTCCATAGGGGTGTCGGATATTGACTGTGCAATATAGTGTGATATCACACTGTTGTTGCCATGAATCGACCAATCAGAAATGATAATTTAAGTTTGATTGAAGATAAATAATATAAATGCTTGCTGAAGTTGCTGTAAATAGCAGTAATGCTGTATGGAATGATTATTGGTTTGTAAAGTCATAATCTACACAGAATTACTATTTTGGCTGATCACTTTACAAATGTTTAGTGTGTTTTAATGTGAAAAGAAAATCTTAGAATTGGCAATGCTGTAGAGTGATGTTGTTTGGTTTTAGTGGTACCGGTAGATCCACTTTTCGACTGACATACAGCATCTCAGCTAGACCTTGTGAAATGTGAAACTTGTAAGTTTCTTTGTTTTCTAAAGTTTTCCAAAAGTTGGCAAGCACTGCACCTCACAAACAAACTTTGATTGACATCTTTCCTCTGAATTAGTACCTTGCCCATTTCAACTAACAACAACCGCTGTGAGCTGAAATGGGCATGTTGCATCTGTGCTACACCTTGTGCAATGTGAACTTTACAAGGTGGCAAGCATGGCACCACGCGTACAAACTTAAATTGTATACTTTTCTTTGATGTACATTCTAGCTACTTGTTTAGATGTGAATCTCGCAAGTTGTTAAAGGGGTAATATACCTTTTGCATCTATCCAAAAACTAACTAAACAAAATGCTTTTGAAATTGTTCCGTCTTGCATGCATTTTGAAGAAAATAAAAGAATGCCATTTCAAAATGGCCTGCGCTGGCCAAGTCTGTTCAGTGCGTGACATGCGAGTAGCTGCATTCTGTTGGCCGAGAATACGCTCTTAACACAGATTGTGGACCCAATTCAAATTGTGACTCAGCAAATCAAAATCAAAATCTTAGAAAATTGTTTTCTTGCAATGTGCAGCATTCACAGAGCAAACAATTTTGGGCACTTTTGCTGCTTCGAACGATAAAAATGCACAACCAACAAATGGTATATTATCCCTTTAAAGTTATTGTATACCAATTGTCAGTTGTGCATTTTTATCATTTGAAGCTGCAAATATTATCAAAATCTAAAGAATAGTGCTTGACAACGAAAAAAGGTTTTAGCTCTGTAAATGCTGTATATTCCGAGAAAAATAATATTTTAGGATTTCAATTGTGAACCAACATTTGTTGGAAATTTTTTAATATGCGCATCTTTTGATTTTTTTTATCTTTAAAATGACAGCATTTCAGAAAGAATAATTTCACCAAGACTTTAGAGTCATCAGGTAAGCTTTTTTTAACAATAATTTGGTGAATTTTTGGAAAGTTGCAAAAGGTATACTTTCCCTGTACCCTGATCTGTGTAAACAAAATAATTGTGATACCTTTTCTTAAAGCCTCTTGGAACTTCTCATGCACCATGCCCGTCTCGACAGACTCTAGGTCACTGGCGATGGTCACCTGGTCAAAGCTCTTGACCGGCACTCCGGCCACCTGCTTGACCATTAGGGAGCGGAAGCGCTGCTCGTATTCCTCGGTCTGGATAGACTCTGGGTCACTCTGGACATTTGGGGCACGGCTGCCCCTTGCGAGATTGCTTTGGTTTGCATATTTTGGAAAGTTTTGCTGATCTAGTAAAAGAAAAATACAGAAATAAGTTCTCTCTGTGGATTAAAAAGCTATTTGCCCTACAAACTAGAAGCTTGAGCATTTGAACATCTTTCCAATTTTCTTTAACAACAATTGAGACCCTGCATGGTGGAACAACTTCTGGTTTGATGTACATGTAGCACCTGCAAAATCCTCTTTTCAGTACCAAGAAGTTCTCAAAAGCTTTTTCCAATCAGTCCAAGAAAATGTCTTTCTATAGTTTCAAAAAAGCAGTTAACTCAGTTTTTAGCTCGTCTTTTTTCCCTCAAATTATTTTTTGGTTGTATTTTATGAGAAAAGTTCCATGTACAATGGTGGTTTAGAAATGGCAGAGTTGTATTTGAGTCTCTCCAGGCTCCAAGTCCTTTCACATGTCCAGTCACAAGTGAAGTCCTTTTATGATACCAGTCACAAGTACCGTAACTAGATTAACACTGATAAAGGAAGTTCATTTGAATAGCTTGTGATTTTGCATTGGGACTGGATAACCTCCGATGGACTTCCAGGCAACTGTGGTGGACTTGACTACATCACTGCGAAATAATGTGCGTCGCATAGAAAAAAACAACCACAATAACAAGCCACGAAACAAATGTTAGTTTAATATTGCCAAAATGAAAAGACATAATACTCTCAGATCAAATGGTGAAAAGAAATTCCTGCACAATAACACGAGGAAAGGGGATGATGTGATTTTGCATTCAAAGCAGACACAGCCAGTAGCAGGATGTGATTTCAACAGAAGATTTCCCAAATCACATCTATGCTCCAAATTCACATCTATGCTCAAAATTCACATCCTCTTTAAAATTCACATACTGAATAAAGTCGAATTTAGATTTTAACCAGTTTGCACCGGGGTTATTTTAACATTCGCCCGCCGTGGCGCGTTAAAACAAAATAATAATCGATCCGAGGCGGGTACCGGGAAGCACATTCATGCATTTATGACCTTGCTCGCTGCTGACAGACATTTCTGGCCTTGCTCGTGACGTATTTATGCGTCATCCGTTTTGAATCTCGGGAAAACTTTCCGTGTATAGTATACGTCTTCCGGCACGAACTGGTTAACGACTTAATCCAGGATGTGAATTTGCAAAATTATGCGAATTTCAAGCATTTGGGTGTGATTTTTAATTTTTGTTGTTGAAATCTCAACCTGCTAATGACCATGTCTGCTTTGAATGCAAACCACATTTAAATCTTCTTCCAAATTCAGATTCTCTTCCAAATTCACAACCTCCATTTAATTTGGATTTTAACTTAATCCAGCATGTGAATTTGGAAGAGGATGTGAATTTAGAAGATGATTTCGGATTTTAATCAGGATGTGAATTTGCAAAATGCTGTGAATATTGAGCATTCGAAATCACATCCTGCTAATAATAACTATGTCCACTTTGAATGCAAATTCACACCATGCCCTTACCTAGTGTAAAATGGCTACTTGAAAGGCAATGCAAGCTCCAAAACAACAAAATGTCTGTGTGAACGAAATGAATATTATTTATTATGATCAGTGAAAGTGATGCGATAGATCTTATCACGCAAGTACAGGTAGTCATCTGATAAGCTTGAGGCAAGACAGTTCCGATCCAAGTGCTGATGTCTAACTATACAATGTGGCAATTAAGCCATGGTACATGTACATGTAATTCGCTACCACAGTTGCCATGCCTTGAGGAGTTAAAAAAAAAAACCAGTTAGCTATGGTATATGATGCATAATGATATGCTTATGATGCTTATGAAGAAACATGAGCGTTGAACAATCTCTGCTCTTACCCGTTAACCTTGTGTCTGCAAAATGACTCTCATAATCCTTTGTCCTGATAGAATCTGAGCCGACGTCACTCTCTGTTATACCTTTACGGAAGTACATGTACTCTGGAAGACTACTGGGTTTGAAAGTTGGCAAGGTGTTTGTCCGTTTTTTCTTGCTTCTCGATTTTCCTTTTTTGCCCATCCCCGGGACTCTCAAATGATCAGTCTTTTTCGGAAAAACCGTCGGTAACCTTTTAACTTCAATCCTATTGGACGGGTTTTTGCCCGCATTTTTTGTTGGGCTGCTGTTGCCTGTGGTGGACGGCAGTTCGTGCATGACAATGCTTTTCTGGAAGACGTGTTCAAAATCTTCAGTCGCGATAGAGTCCGTGTCGATGCCTCGGCCAGCTCGGCGATGCTCAAGGAAGGACCGACTACTCAGGGGCAACGATTGGTGGGTTCTTATGTTATCGCCTGCGGTTCTTTGAGTATCGTGATTCGTTCTTGGAAGATTTTGACTTTGGTGATTGTTGCCGAGGTGTGATGGCGATGCTTCCTCAAAAAGCGGATCGGTGGTCGAATCGGATAAAACAAGGGAGACCATCTTTTGTATCTTCGAGGATATTTCTTGTGTTTCATGATTGTCATCACTTTGACTTGAAACCTTGATCTTATCTTGGTTCCCCTTGCCTGGTAGCCCACACATCCTGTTCCAACTATCTGTACGGTCTGATGCTGCAGTCGAAGAAGGCAGGGACCTCTTGTGCTTTGGCAGTGCATCATGTGAATGTGAAGGATTGTGGGAATGCTGTGTGTCTGTGTCAAAATCTGTGCGTGTTATCAAAACCGTTAGCAAAGAGGGGAAGGGGGAGATGGTTGGTGTTCAATAAGCTACAGTTAGGGATAAATTAGCATGATATAAAAGGTAGAGTATACCTCTTGCAGCTAGCCAAAACGTATCCGACTAAATTACTTCATGTGAAATTATTCCTTCTGGCATACATTTAGGTCTTTATCGATACACTTTTAGGAAATTTGAGTTAGTATATTGGTTTGTAATCCATGAATGGTGCGTACAATTATTGACACAACACACATGCACGCGTACTTGCTAGGTGTCGGCTTAATGTGCGACGTCGCATAGCTGCAATGGCTCTGAATGAGAACATGCTCTGAAATTTTCAGACGTAATTTTATACGAGAACTCCGCCACTTTTGATCTTAAAATATTGTCTTCTTGAAATATACAACATTCACAGAGCTACAACTTCGTCAGGTTAAGTAAGCGTCATTGGAAATGGTTTGAATTAACAAGATTGAGTAGATTTGGGGGTTGTATTTTATAGTAAATATCATTTAACTGATCTGTCCGAAGTTTTTAAATGCCGAGAAAAACTGCCTTCGTTTTCAACCGGCGTCGGGCAGTTGTTCTTATTGTTCTTTTATATTTATTTTTTTTGATAAATTTTCATTTTTTTTCGGAACAAGATATCTATGGCAATTATTTTTCTAAATACCTGGAATCATGTTTAACTTTCAAATAAGTAAGATATTTCTTAATAATCCGGTAGTAACTCATTTTCAATATCTGCAAATGGTGTTGCCTATACCTTTAAGATTTTTTTCGCAGTTTTGCTGCTTCAATAAAATGTAACTACTTAAAATGTAACCTAATTTTTCAAAATTCAACCTAAGCCCATTTTTATGGCACGCTTAAGCAAACAATTTTCTGCCAATTTTTGCTTATTTCATTGGCTTTGTAGTACACAAGTACACTGTGAATGAAAAATGTTGTGAAGGTGTAAAAACTTATTTTTTGTATGTGTGTGATGTGCGTGAAAAGGATTCCAAAAGCACCACGAAGCTTGAATAGGGGTTCCACAGGGCAATTTATATAGGTGAAAAGGTCTCCACAAGGTTTCACAAAATAGATCCTTGGAGTTTTACTGGAAAACTATTAATTTCCAGGTATGTTTATCAGTTGCAAATTAATCTTTGAGGTCTAAGGAATATTGGGCGACAGCCCAGAAAATTAGCGATTTCTGCGCACAACTTTGACGCACTAGTTGTGCAATAGACCAGTTTCCTAATAAATTCAAATTCATGCCTGCATGCGCATCAATACATGTAGGCCTAGTATTGGTGGCAAGACGTCCTAATCACGGTATGCAGTCGCCCTCTAACGTACGCCGTAGACCACGCCATGACCTTCGAATAGGACGTCTTGGCTCGAAAGAATCGCTCGAAAAATTCTGAGCGAAATGGTGTCGCATTTGCATGCGCGTGTGACGTTCCATGTATACTCGCATGACGTACCAGGCATATTCGCTGACTCAATGGTCAAGTTTCTGTTACGTCACGTAATTATGCAAGCAACGTCACACGCACATGCAAATGCGACCCCAATTCTGCTCTAAAAAGGTGTGAAAATTGTGTGAAAAACTGTAAAAATGGTTTACCAAAGTGTAAAAATTGTTTTGAAAAGTGCCAGTGTTTTCGTGGTTTCCTGGATGTGTTTTGGGGTGTGAAAAATTTTGAATTTAGTTTTTCCACTGTAAGTTAGAAGGTACATGTAATAGATTATTTTTCAGTTGTGCAGTTTTTTCGTTGGAAACAGCAAAAGTGCTCAAAAGTTTTAGCTCTGTGAATGATGTATCAATATTAAAAGATTTCGATTTCAATTCAAAATTTGCGGAGTTAAAATTTGAATTGCACTCTGCGTTCAGGATGTGTTCTCATCTAGCTGATTGCAGCTACTCGCATGTCACGCACTGAGCAGACCAATATGGTCACTGAACCAACAATATTTGCGCCCATGCGTGTGCCGTGCATTGTTCTAAGCGCACTTGGACATTTCCAAAGGTGCATCTCTGAGACACATCTTTAGAAATGACATTATTTTGCTATTTTATCCAAAATGAGAGCATGACAAAAGGAATAATTAAGCAAAGTTTTCCAGGGAGGTTATGGTAAAATGGCAGCTTAACTACATCTACATTAAAAATGATTTCTGCAATGCATATTTCTTTGCACCATGAATTTTTTGGAATTATATATTATCACAATTACATTATTTTGAAATTCTAGATAAAGAGTACCTCTGCAGCAACTAGTAGTGTCCAGCCAAAAATGCAACACTTTGAAAATGGAAATCGCCTGTCGCCCTTAGCTTTAGATATTATGTTATAAGCATGCCTCAACTGTCCCGTAGTCAAATTATATAAAAAAATAAAAATTGCAATAAAATGAGTGTAAAATGAGTACTAAGTCTCGATCTACATCCAATCTGCAACCCTTCTGTATTGAAAGATTTGCATCATGGGGATGACTATAACAATATACAATTGTTGACTGCTGTGATGTTGGATATGACGTTTTGAACTCCTGAGGGATGCACCTGTATATGCGTCCCTGAGGGTGTTTTAAAACTTCATATCCCACATCACAGCAGTCAACTACATGTATTGTTTTGTTATACCTATGTCTTGATGCTCAACAGACATTTATGAGGATTAAAGATACAAAATGTTAGTACAAATTGTAGTAATCACACAAACGAAATTAACTCACAAACTTCATCTGCTCGTTTGCTACTCCACTACAGTTTACTATCGTTAATAGTGTGCAGGTAAAAATTGCACGGGTACTAATGATTTACAGCTCACAGCTAGCTAGCTGCGGCTGCCATTTTATCACATGCGGGTGGGATATGCGATTTTATACAATGGACACCTGATCGTTCTAGACCAATACAAATACAGTATCCAAGACAGAGGTATAACAAAACAAGGTGTCAATCAGCCCCAATGCTTTTGTTCTACTTCCTTTACAAAACGAAGAAGGAATTCCAATAATGCTGACGTGTGGCTAAGATACCAGCTGTTCTGGACTTCAGTTTCCGTACATTAATTTGTTTCGAGAACTTCCTGTACCAAATACATTGACCAGATAGCAATATTATAAGACAGTGATTGAAGTATGTTAAAAATTGGGTTTTTAGATTGCATACTGCAATCGGTGATTTTGATGCCAATTTTTTTTTTGATTTTGCTCAAATGTGACTATGAGATAGCTGAGACATTATTAGAACCTAGATCTAAAGCTTTGCTCTTTTTTTATTTTTTTGCTTTTTTTTTTTAGAAGGGGTGACACGCTGTCAAGAAATTTACCAGTGCAGTAGTCAAGTCCATCACAAGTCCAAACACATCGGGCATATTCGAAACCCAATACTAGTGTTGAATAAACATGCCCCCATGGTTCCGAATGATGAGAACCAACACGCGAAACGCTTAGTGGGAAGTAGAACGTGGATCAGGAACAAAGATGGCAGACTCAGGCCTCTCCAGAACTTTCATAATTTGTTGTGCATAAAATATGGGAGTAGTCATTTATTGCAACAGCATATACAAATTATATGATAACAAATACAAGTTTACATGATTATAAAAGTGTGCTGATCCTTGCTATTCCGGGATGTAAGGTTTTTCCGTAAAATAGTTAATTTTCTTTTTTATTCTAAGTTTTAGTTTGTGGCTGCCATCTTAACTTTTTGCCTGCACGCACTCCACACATACTTGACTTATTGTAATTGGCAACCCAAGAACACCGTTCGCTGGCCACTAAAGACCAGGGTTTCGAATACACACATTAATGGCAGGTCATCCAGTAGATATGATCTGCGGTAAGGCATTTCAATGTCAGTTTTCATTCCCTATTACTGTTACTCGTGGCCGGACTTGTGAATTACTTGCAGCTGGACTGGCAATGAACATGCAAGAGACTGGACCGAGCATGATACCTTGAAAGTGGAGGGTCTCTTCCATTCTGATCCTGATGTCGTCTGAACAGATGGAATCACCATCGCTGAGTTCCACTAAAATCTGTCGTTTGGGAACTTGAAAAAGAGCAATACAAAAATCATGTAAATTAGATTATTAGTACAGAATAAGTAAGTTTGCTATATAACTCAGATTTATTTTTAAATTTCAGAAGATTAGCTTTAACAAGTACTTGATGAGAGTCAATAAACTGAAAGTGCAATTTGTAATTGTAAAAGCTAATACACAACATTTGCAAAAATGTAATATCTCACTTGACTGTAAATGAATAATAGTATCATGCATCCTGTGAAATCATGGCACCCCATGTACATGTAGTCAATCTCCAATCTTTTTGTTATCAATTTCCAATGATGATCGGCTGACCATCGTTGAAAAAAACACAAATACTTCCCCTAATTTACCAAATTTAGTTAGTCGACATATTGTTTGCAGTTGTTATTGTTTGCAGCTAGCCTGGTTTGCTGACCAGACAATCCCCCCAACATTGCTTGTTTGTCTGAAGTAGGGTCAGAAAACCAGACTAAGAGAACAACAAGATTTTTCAGCATTTATGAACATCTAACATTCAACAGGTCGGTGTAACAATTTTTGCAATAAGATACTACATGTAACCCCTAAAATCCTTCCATTTTCGAAATTATAACAAAAGAAAATGTTGACATAGTTGACATACAGTGTAATAATTGTACAAAAAGCTCACTCAGACAGACAACCAATAATACATCTTCAATACCAGTTGGCTAACAGCCACCATATCTTCAACAAAAGTGACTCATTTGTACAGCTTTTCAACAACTAATTCTTGCATGCCTTTCTTTTTTTGTGAGAGCTCACTGACAAAATGGTCAAATTGCATGTACAGATTCTAATCTGCAGAAATTATATCTGCAGTCAAAGGCTTTGATTTAACAACCAATAAATATTAATGACATCCTTTTCACAGTGGCCTTGCTAGATGCCCGTTAAGACAAGCCTTCCATTTCAACTCTTATCCCACTATTTTACGCTTCAAATGATTAAGGTCTAGTGGCCTGAAGATGTGAAAAGTAAACAATAGGCCCCATTATCACTTTTTGTAATTTGGGAAAGGAGAACCTATTGTATACAGGTGGTTTCACATTATTGCAGTTTATTGTGTATAATTTATTGTGTACTTTTTATCAAATCATTAAAAAAGAAAAAAGACCAAATGACTGTCCTTGGAACCTTTTGTCACTGTGATAATTATTTGCATTGTGCGGTCTATTAGGACAAATTAATTAGTGCTCTGTTAAATGTTACATCAACCAATCACTCAATCACAAAACAGTGGTATATTTCCACCCAACAAACTGCCCCTAGCCCAAGTCCGCCGTCCAAAGTCCAAATATTTGTGTGGGACAATAGGTGTTGGTTGGAGTCCTGGGATAAACAAGACTACATGTAGTCCCCATCAACGTTTCCTTCCGAAGATTGCCAGTTCCGCCACAATAGGTAGACCTGCATTTAATTTCAGTAGAGTAGTCAGATACCCCCCCCCCCCCCCCTTCCACACAATTAGCTTTACCTTCCATACGTACTGTTGACATTCCTTTGTCTTTCTGTAGTTAAGAAAATTTTGGCTAAATACTAATTGTTCTCGCTTCTCCACGAACAAAATTAACCTATAATTTTGACTCTGGGCCTCTCAGCTGTTCCTCCTACCTTTTCTACATAACCTTAACCTGTTTTTCCTCTAAAGCTCTTTTTCAGAGAGAACAGAACGGTCTGTGGACCAAGTCCACTTCCCGCATCCTGTGGACGTCAATTGTTTGGAGGTCCACAGTGCGTATGAAATACTAACTCACACAAGTGTGTATACGCCTCCTATTGTCCCTTATGTTGTGTTTGTACTTTTTTCGGAAGGCCTCCCATAGGTTTTGTACACGAATCGGAATCGGGGACCTTGTCGAAATAGGGGACCCTATTGTCCTCTATTGTTATACGTCCCCTATTTCAATAAAAAACAAACTCACACACACCCTACGAACCTGAAAACCTAAAGGCCTGAAAGCAAAAAGCTTACACTTTTTCTTAGGTGAAGATTTCTTTCTGCCATTGTTCAGCCTCATTCTTTTTACTTCTCCACTCTTCTCAGTATTTCCTACAGCAGACCGGTGATGGATGGAATCGACGTTGGGTATGGGACTGGAGTCCCCTGGGTGACTTCCTGTACCTAGACCAGTGTCTACAGCACTGTCATCTGCAATGAGATGTGAAGTGAATTCCATGTCAAGATACAGTTGTCAGGAAGAGTTTAATTGCCCGATTCGGTGACAGGCTTTTGAATTATCTGTGGCACAATTTTGTGAATAAAAAAGTAAACCAATTGGGATTCCAATCCTATCACATCAAAACCTAATATCTTATTCTCTTTTCTGCATGCACAATTTGAAAGGGGCAATTCCACACAAAAGTAAACAAGGCTGATATGTGAAACATTCAGTAAATCTTCCAAACTACATGTACAAGCATCACAACAACCGTGGTGTCAAATAAATGGGGCCAGAGATTTGGGTTGTATGTGAGATGGAATGTAGATGACAGAAAGGGGGGTTTTCTGTCGAAAAAACATGGGTAACTTTTTGGATACAATCATGTTTCAAGTGATTTTAGCATCAAATTTGTAACATGCAAAATGCGAGTATTATATTAGGCCTATTGTAAATGTTTGTGTTAAGGGAGGTTCACAACTCTCAATATACGTATACATGTACATGTAGTTCAGTGTATATTTTGAGGACAATTTAGTCTAAAAGTGTATGTTCAATTTTCACTGAATTTTATGTTATCCAGAGGTCACGCTGTAATACTGCACTCCATCTCATTTTATAGGATAACGCATTTCTTGTAACCATGAGAATGATTTAATTTAATTTACACACTGCAATGTTATAGCTGGATACCTAATGTATTGTATACCACATCAATAAGTTGTATGGTTCTGTTTAATCACAGGGTTTTAGCAATTCTAAACAAGTAAACCTGTCACGCTATACCGTGCTCATTAATATTAATATTTTAAAACAGAAAAGCACTTTGATATTTCTCTTGTGTTGTATTTAAAGGTTGTTACTGTAGAGTTATACCTGTGACAAACATGTATTCAAACCAATACACTTTTTGTATATGTTATTTGTACCTGAAACAAAACAGGCTCTCCACTAATAGGAATTGGTAACCTGCGGTTTAAAGTTATAAGATTCTCAATACTTTTTAAGAGTTGGTGATTAAGAAAAAGTTAATGTTATTTAAATGGTTTTTTTAAGTTACAATGTACTCTAACAACAAGATGACATGTACCTGTACCATCAAGCCCTTCATCAGCTGTTGCATTGTCGCTGGACACTGGCTCCTGTCTTGCCACCAAGGATGACTTCTGACTGTGCCAACCGGTTTCAGAATTAGAGCTGTTACCATGGTAACTGTGCTCACTGTGCTCACTGTGCAAGCTCTGAATTGAGATGAAAAACATAAATTTCAATTAAAAATAATATGGTGTAGATTCACCGCCTCTTGAGATTAAACTTGAGATTAAACTTCTCATTATTAGCCTCAACCGCGTTGTCTCGGCTTGCATGCAATCCTCAATTTCCTGCAAATAGATCCTAACCCGTCAGAGGGGAGGGTCTCCCTTGTGGGCGCCTTGTGAAGGGAGGGAAAAGTGCATTCAGCACGTTACCCCGGCGGGCAAAGGATTTCAGGGTCGGCACTCGTGCAAACTGATTCGAGCACTGAGCAAAGACCGTGGTCCAGGCAGTTAACAGCGACAGTCAACACGTCCGTAAGAACTGCAGAGTCAACGTCACAATCCCAAACTAAATAATCCGTGAGGAGTAAACAGGAGGCCGCATGCATATCAAGGCAGGAGGCCGAGTCGACTTCTTAAAAGTGTCCTCAAGCTTGCCGCGGGCCGATAATAATCAGCTCTTATTCTTATGCGGCCCATGTCCACCTGGTCTAAAGGGAGCCTTGGGAACACCCTGTCATTGTTAGTTGTTGAAGCCATCCTGCTCTTTAAGGATTTATGTTCAGGCAGGGAGGTTCATCAGTGAAGGGTAGCTGTACTGTAATACCCAAATCACGTCCCTTTGCACCAAAAAGAGTTAATTTTCTGCAACTGGGCCACCTCATCGTCGTCATCTGATGAACCACCCGAATACGAGAGCCAACTGGCATGCTCAGAGGGAAACTAATATATCACAAATCGTGATTTAACTTTCCTAAATATCACATATCAATTCAATTACCACAGTAACAAGTCAATTTGAATACTACATGTATTTCAGTCTTAAATCCTAATAATAAATACCTAGGAGAGTTGAAGGCTTCTGATTGGCCGAGACTCGATCACGTGCAGTGCATTATATGTAGTAATATCATGGGTTTTCCCAGGGCTGTTTTCTAAACTCCCGGCTTTGGGCTGCATTCTGGCCAACATTACAGACGTTTTTCTAGTTCCGGATCGCAAAAAAATATTCAGGCTGTTTTCGGCAAGTCTAATCCTCGAAATTTAAATGAAATATGTTTAGTAGTTTACCTTGAGTAATGGAGAAACTACAGTTTTTGTTTAGATATTTATGCTCTTCTTTATTTGAAAATACGACGTCAAATATACCGACATCCCTTTTTCTAGTTGCGGATCGGTTTAACTAATTCCGGATCGAGTAAAAAACTGCTTCGTACATGAAAAATTATCACGCTAGAACCAACCCGAATCAAGCCTATATTTCTGATAAAGTATTCATTAATTTATATAAATACAGTTTAAAATAAATTCCAAATACTTTTACTTCCAATAAAGTTTAAAAAGAGGACTTGCAAGGAAATGCTTTGAAATGTTTTGTCCGTGTACATGTGTGGCGCGCGGCAACGAGCCGATCAACTTTGACCCACAGAACTTGTCATATGAAATCGTTTGCGCGCGTGTAGTTGATGCATGTATTTTACGGGCGATCCGGAACTATGAAAAAATGAACGTTCAGTCTTTGGCAGATTTTTTAATACTGGAGACTTTTAGACTTATTTTTACTTATGTATCAAGAAGCTTGTATGTTTCTTTTTAAAATGCACTTCATCTAAACAAATAGTATTGGAGACCAAGCCATAACAAGGTAGGTTTTTATTTGAAGCGATCCGGAACTAGGAAAAATCCGGAACTAGGAAAACAACTGTAGCACTGCTAAACTACATGAACAAAGCCAAAATACGGAAACGAAGCTGCGTTTGTAAAACGGCCTAGAAGAAGCCGCGAAGTTCAGAGTATTTTCACCATTTTTCTTGTTAAAAAGGTATTTATTAAAGGTAATAACAGTGCGAGAACCCGATTATTACTGCGTGGTAATGACCAGGTTGGGGGATGACCGCTGGTAATGGACCTCACCTTCGGCTCGATTCATTACCAGCGATCATCCCCCAACCCGGTCATTACCACGCAGTAATAACCGGGTTCTCGCACTGTTATTACCCAAGTATTGCTCTACAGAAGCCGTCTTTTTTCCTTGGTTGCTGCCACACGTGTTGCTGTCTTAATCAGAGAGTACCAAAAACTTACATTTATCCTTATATTTGGCACGTTTGGCAAATGGTCTTCATCACACAAACTCACCCTATTAATAATGTCGTTCAGTTCAGCATCTATATTATCCAGTATCAGATCAACATGGTGCATGTTGATCACCGTTTGTCGCTTCTCGTCTTCCACTGTTTCCCCGCCTTCCACGCTCTCCCCTGAATCCTCAAGGTTTTCTTCTAGAGGTCCTCCTGCCTGACCCTTCTCCCTTGCAACCTCCAGATGATGTTCTGATGAATTGTAGCTAGAGTTATCATCCTCTTCTTCCTCCGTGGACTGACCGTGGTTGGCCGGTAGTCCGTCAGAGTTTATCGCGTTGTCGTTTTCAGTTTGATCTTCATGTTCCATGTTCTTCCCATCCATGTGATGGCCTGCTTCTTCAAAATCCTCAAACTTGCCCTCTGAGGTCCCCGACTGAGAATCTGAGAGGAAGTTTCAAAAGAGCAACATAATAAGTACACTTATTTTGTATTCAAACACTTTTATAATTTCCTCTTCTTGACATAGATACAAAATTATATAAATATTGAATAACAAGATATAAATGCCAGAGGTGGCAAAACCTTGTAAGCAGAGCTTGTATTAGGCATGCCATTAAACAAAAACAAACGAACGGACAACATAATTATAGGAAAACAATCATACTTCTAAGCAGTAAAAAAATATATTTAATACTGGGCTACTAGTACATGTAGGATTGCCATACTAAGTTCATTTTCACATGGATACATGAAGTATAAAATATATTACATTAGGTACAATTTAAGTTTACCTTTAAAAATATTATATGACCTTGAACATCTACTGTAAGAGAGAATGGTAAGTCATTCGACAATTTAGGTCTTGAGTATTTCATGTTGTGTTAAAAGGCAGATGTTCTATGTTGTGGTACTGTATGTGGAAGTTAGTGGACATACGAGTGTTATAGTTACAGTTAGGTACCAACATATTTAAATAGAAAATGGGCAGCAAATTGTTTTTATACTTGTACATAAATAGTAATTGTTGGTATTTGTTTAGGTTTGTTATATGCTTAAATATTTTAGCTCGCACAAGAGTGGTTGACTGTGAGCCCTAATGGTGAATTGGTACATGTATTAATTCAAACAACTTTTTTCTGCATATTAGTTTATCCAAATTCGTACGGAATGTATTCCCCCAAACTATATTACAGTATAAAAAAATGGGGAAGTATTAATGAACTATATAGTATTTAATACCTCAAACGGAACGATATGCTTTAATCTGTCAATAACTCCGATACTCTTAAGCCCTGTTCGCACTGGACTTAAAATGATAAAACATACCGAGACGATGGGTCCTTTTCCCATTTTAAGTCCAGTGCGGACAGCCTAGGACGTTTTCCTCTCAGGTACTTCTCCTGAGTCCAGTGGGTACTTCTACCGGCCAACTGCTGCCCGGGAAAACGTCCCTGGTCGCTTTGCCCTAGACGATAAGTCCAGTGCGAACAGCGCGACTCGGTAAAAGCGTCCCAGGAAAACGTTCATTCGGCCCCCCAGTGCGAGCTGGTCATGCTACACAAGACACCGCGCATGCACTCTTTGAATTGTTTACGGGCGGGCGGACGCGGGCGGACACGCGCGCTGCGCTGCGCTGCGCTGCGCTGCGCTGCGCTGCGCTGCGCTGCGCTGCGCTGCGCTGCGCTGCGCTGCGCTGCGCTGCGCTGCGCTGCGCTGCGCTGCGCTGCGCTGCGCTGCGCTGCGCTGCGCTGCGCTGCGCTGCGCTGCGCTGCGCTGCGCTGCGCTGCGCTGCGCTGCGCTGCGCTGCGCTGCGCTGCGCTGCGCTGCGCTGCGCTGCGCTGCGCTGCGCTGCGCTGCGCTGCGCTGCGCTGCGCTGCGCTGCGCTGCGCTGCGCTGCGCTGCGCTGCGCTGCGCTGCGCTGCGCTGCGCTGCGCTGCATGCATGCAAATCGCATCGTGATCACATTCGCACATGGTTCTGCAAAAAGATTACGTAGAGTTGGGGTTCCTTTGGTCAATGGCAGATATTATTATTGATACATTCGGAAGTTTGATTGGTGCTACCAGTGCATCATTTCCAAATGATAATAAAAAACGTCAACGTGTTTTACGACGAAAGAAAGCACGACAACGGATGCGTCGGCTAAAATTTGACGATGGCGTCAATAATGCGATCGGACAAAAAAGCGCGCGCGCGCGAAAAGGTACACCGGGGTCATTGCAGAAAGGTCACGCAAAGCGCCCTCACGAGTCATTATAATGACAGCTCGGCTACTTCTCCCACGGTCTCGGTAAAATTTTCCCGTGTCGAAAGTCCAAGTGCGAACAGTGGTAACATTTGACCATTTTTTATTTCACCCTCGTCTCAGTAAAACCTTCCCCCAAAAAAGTCCAGTGCGAACACGGCTTTAGAAACCTTGCTGATAATCTCATCGATGTGATATTTCCAAGGCAATTTGTCATCAATGATAACACCTAAAAATCTAAACTTATCTACCTTATTGACAGTTGTGCTATCCAGTAAAATATTTACATGTAAGTTTGATGAGTTATTGTGTTTTTTCTTGTTACTAAATATTGTATAATTGCATTTTGATAAGTTAAAAGATAAACAGTTTGCTTTCAACCAATCACAGATACTAATCTGTTCATTGTTGACAATGTTATAGAGATAAATAAGATCTTTGTTACAATAAAATAAACTGGTGTCATCAGCATACAGAATAAAGGATAACAGTTCAGATGTCTTTGAAATATCATTAATATAAATTAAAAAGAGCAAAGAGCCCAAAAGAAAGCCCTGGGGTAGTCTGCATGAGATGTGTTTGAAATCAGACAGGCAATTATTACAACTTGTACACTGTTGACGATTATTTAAATAACTCGCAAACCAGTTTGAGCAACCCCGCGAATACCATAGTGATTTAATTTATCAAAAAGAATATCATGGTTTATAGTATCAAAAGCTTTTGATAAGTCCACAAATATACCAATTGAAAAGGCATTCTCCTCAAAGGTTTTGACTACTTTATCTGCTAGATTAATAAGTGCCATTGAAAAGAAAAAAATAGATCGAAAACTGTATTGATTATCAGAAATAAGGTTATGCTTGTCCAAAATTTTACTGTCCTGTTGTACACAATTTTTTTCAAAAATCTTGGAAAAACAGGATAGTACCAAAATTGTTCTATAATTACTAAGCTCAGCAGGGTCTTCTTTTTTAAATATGGAAGTAACTTTGGAATTTTTTTATTTATCTGTAAAAATCCCTTTGGATAGAGATAAATTTAAAATGTGACACAGGGGATCACTTATATTGGTTATGGCAGATTTAATCAATCCTGGTTTGACACCATCCAAGCTAAGAGACTCATTGTTTTTAAATCTGGAAACTATTTCATGAATTTCTGAAAAAGGAATTTTCGTTCGGATCAGTCAAGTATTTTTCATAACAAGCATTTGCTTGAGGAATATTTTGATTAAGAGAGGGCAGATTTGCATAAAGTAATCATTAAAATCATTTGAAATATCATGAGTGTCGGTTGTTTGCTTTCCCTGTATATTTAATTCAGTAGGGTACTTTTTATGACTATTTTGGTTCAACAATGAGTTAATTGTACACCAGGTTGTTTTAGCATTACTTTTAGCTTTTTCGAAATTATCTTTATAAAAAATTGCTTTCGTAAAATTTATGATGTCATTTAATTTGTTACGGAAAATCTTGTATTTGGCAAAATTATTACTAATTGGATTGTTTAAATAATTTTGTTGTATAGTTGATTTGTATGATTAATTGAATTTAAAACTCCATCAGTCATCTATGATTTAAGTTTCTTAGAGGGCTTGGTTTTTTTTAGGGGGAAAGTTATCTTTAAATATTTTTAGAAAGTGCAAGTGAAAATTATCAAAAATAAGATTAGAATTTTCCGTACAAGTAATATTCCAATTTGCGTTGTTTAAGTCAATTTTAAACCTTTCCAATTTATCAGCAGTAATGTGCCTGTTACAACAGGTCACTAAACAGGATTCTGCTTTCTGCGAGTCGGCATCATTTGATATGCTAATGTAGACGTTGCATACATGAGTTGGTCTGTCTATCAGCGGTACATGGAATTGCTAAAAAGAGAATTCACCAAATTTTGAGTTGGATAATGTATATATCCATTTGAAAAATAAGAACAATTCGCACGTTTATAAAAATATTAAAACCAATAGTAGCCTACAAAAATACAGAAAACTTCCACTACCCTGATGCAAAACTACTTACACCAATGGATGAATAATCATTTTGGAAGAATGATACCCAGAATCTTTATATAAACGATACTCGAATCGGCTTTACTTTTTCTTTGTATCATTGTATAATTCCCCACCCATTGGTCTATGTAGTTTTGGCCTCACGTGAAGTGGAAGTATGCTTGTTCATTTTTGTACCGGTATGTGGGTCACCCTGTATAATTAACAGCTGTTTTCTAACTTCATTTTTGGTTTGATTATCTTCCTAAATTGAACTAAACATCTCACCAAAAGTAAGTCCCCCTCTCAACAGTTCGTCATAACATCGTCAGGTAAAACATTTTACCAATGAAACTTAGTTAAAAATAATCCTATGACTGTTCCCTACATGTTGTTTGAAAATAAAAGATGTCCATAACTTCATGGCTGAATGAGCTCAAATGAATGAAAAAACTGCCCTTCTCAAAATTCACAAAAGTTTATGAAGGGCTTCTTACTAACAGAAAAAACACCTGTGGTTGAAGGCAGTTTAAAATACCCACCAAGTGTACATTACTCTAATCTGTAATCAATTCAGGATCGTTCAACCATGCAAATCCCTTTCTTGGCTTAGAGCTTAGCACAGTGAGATGTTAGGTGCATGATCAGTCCCATTTCTTGTCCCAATACACCTTGCAGTTGGCAAGCATAGGCCTACTGATTTTTTTCCGTGTTCTTAAATTAAGCATTATGCCCAGACTGTCTGATCAAGACAGGGCCATTGCCATTGGTCTTTTACAGACTAATACCCCTGTGAAGCAGGTGGCAGATCAACTTTTGTGACTTTTGAGAAGGGCAGTTTTTGTCATTATTTTGAGCTCATTCAGCCATGAAGTCATGGACATCTTTTATTTATTAAACAACACTTAGGAAACAGTCAAAGGATTATTTCTAACTAAGTTTGATTGGTAAAATGTTTTATCTGACAATGTTATGACGAATTGTTGAGAGGGGGACTTACTTTTGGTGAGGTGTTTACATAAAACCAGTTGTAACTGACTTTGGGTAGCTAAAAGATATGAAAATGGCACTTCTAAGTTCTTACTCAATGGACGACCTGTGAGTGAATTATTGTCGATTTGTGATAACTTTATTCGTACTTATACACCTCAAACCAGCACCCCATTTCAAGAAACTCATTATTGCAGTACTGCAAAATGTCCTATTTCTATGACGCGTTGTGACTGCAACATTGGTGTATTTATAGCACAAAAAGGCAACCGTATAACATGTACATGTATTACCGTGTATAATCAACATTTATATTCATCAGACCTCTTTTTGAAAAATGTTTCTGAACGTAAAACAAAATGGTAGTCGTATGATGCATGCTTTAAAATAAAATAATTGAGCTTGCGATGGACTTCTAGCTAATTTTAAACTTCAACTGCAATACAAGATTTATTCATAATTGACTACGATGAATGTTCTACATGTATTAACAACTTCCCACACCTGGCATTATAGTCTTGGTTTTCTTATATTTATGGCATGAAACTGTTCATGAAAAGACATCTTATTTATGACATGTTGTAACCTACGACGTGTTTCAAACCACTGTCATAGTACGACGCATCGCAAGTTATCACAAAGTTGCGACTCGAGTGGCGATGCATCGTAGTGCTTCGTGGTATAGGGTACCGGTAAATGTTCCAAAGTCTATAGTTTGCTAGTTCATGACTCACCTAGCACTGTGAGGTCCGACTCCCGGCTCAGATCCTGATCACTCCATGATTCGTTCATTCTGTCACCTCTGACCCCTCAGCAATCTTTTCTTCACTTACAACAACTACAGGATCATTGTCTTATCTTCCTGAACAAAAACAAGTTAAAAACAAGAAGTTGTTTGAAAGTGAACAGTTCTATTGCATAGTGGAGTGGTAAGTAGGCAAGTGGGTTTGCAGATACACCATAGAAAGATAGCTGTCCTGAAGTCGAACATTTACATGTACTGCTCGAAAAGTCAAGAACACGCTCTCACCACTGGCTCTCTTTATAGAGCCAACCAAAACTATTTGATTATCGTATACCTGCAAACTTACTTCCCTACTTAATAATAATCGCGATAGCACTTTACATCGTATCAACGATCTCAAAGCACTTTACAACTATTACAACGTTCATTAGGCTCTCAATCGGCCTCGACCCTCAAAGGTACCCATTTATATTCCTGGGTGGAGAGAGCCAATTGTAGTTTGTAGGGCACAAACACCATGTTCCTAGCAGGGTTCGAACCCATGCACCATCAGACATGAGTCGAACACCATGACCACTGGGCCATGTCATTCTACACCTTTACATACACCTTTATGGTTGACTATGAGGAAGTAGGCAAGTGGAACTTTAATTCATTGCCGATGGGTTCCTGTTTTCATATACTCCAAACAACAGAAGAAGCTAAACAGTTTCCTCTTGCTCTCCTGAGCTGAACTTCCCACCATGTACACGGACTGCGCTGGTTACCGCATTCTGCAGACTTCCGTATACCCAAAGACCATTTCTATCCAGAAAGAGGACTGTTGGCCACCCCCAGCTACTAAAGTTGTAACAAGTCACTGATTTTTGTAACTAAGTCATGTCGAGTAATTTTTAAAAGTGAATTGAGTTGAGTTGAGCCACAGCTGCATGTAGTCGAGTCAAGGCAAGACTAATATTTAACTTTTAAAGTCAAATGAAAAAACTAAATGCGGGAAAGTCATTTGAAATCTCTAGAAGAATATAGATGTATTTTGATAATAAACTCACGTTACAATAACTCACATTACAGTTTGTGTGCCCATTTTTAAGATTTCATAAATTTTCCAATTTAGCATTCTATAATTGCCAATGTAATTTGCACACAGGGTCCACTTTGCACTTTTTCTACAGTTCCTGTGAACATTTTAAAAAATGTTCAAAAATATAAGCATACAAAAAAAATCAAAAAAGAACAAACACAAAACTAGCATGCATGATCGACAATAGTCAATAGACAAAATAAACAGCTCCTGTTCGGTTGTCCGACTTGTCCCAATTGGTTAATGTGCGTCAGAACTGCAAGCCATCCTCCCCTAGATCCCCTAGATCCCCTAGATCCCCTAAATCCCTCTCCCCCCCCCCCCCCCCCCCCCTTCCCATCTCTGGTGGAAAACGAGCCTCATATTGTCCCCGTCTGTGTTGATTATAGGTGGAACGATGTGTTCACATCACTTTACTAACCTGACAGGATTTGCTGCTTAATACTGCCGAATTAATGGGGCACTGATCCTGCACTGTAAGCTGAATCCACAAAACGTGCCTGACAGCATATACACGCATGCATGCATGCACTGAACTTTCAGTATGTAATCAAGATGCTCATAGCGATGACTATGCGTCAAGCTGGATTGCCCTGTAAATGATGCAGAGTGGTTTTCAATTTTGTCTAATCTAGCGGTACCATTGGCTTTTACCTGCACGCATGACACAGTTAATGTGAATTCACAAAATGCTTTGTTTCACAACATTCTTATGAACAATCAGAATCAGATAATCAGAATCAGATTTTCAAATGAATTAGGAGGACTGACTCTTCATATTTTGTTTTAAGTTGAACAAAGAAATTGATTAGAGCAGGGTTGGAAACAGCTACCTCGGGATCACCATTCCAACAATATGAGAAGTATAGGGAAACATTTGCATAAGATTTGTTTCTTTTATTTTTGAGCAGTATACTGTAAAACTTGAGGCACATGCACAAGAAGGCTGTAAGTCAAATTGGTGACTGTATATTTAGGCAGTTTAATGGTTTCATAAAAACAATTTGAAAATTTTTTGTGACAGATGAATTGAAACATTCTTATTATTAATTTTTTATATTTATTTTTTTTTATTATTTTTTTTTATTATTATTTTTTTTATTTTTATTATTCCCTTTATATCTAATCTATTTATCCTTAAATGTATTATCCAATTAGTTTGGAGAGCCCCTCGACAGAAACTTGTTTCTTTTGGGTAATCCTGCGGGAGCTAGTTATGTTTTTTGTTATGTTTTTTGTTATGTTTCTTCAGTGATCAGTGTTTGTTATTTGTAATTGTTCTCTAATTCAGTAATTTTGTATATCCCGAAAAATGAAATAAAGATAAAGATAAAGAAAGACCCATCTGTCACCTCATGAAATTATTTTTTCCATTGCACTGTCCCATAAACACCGAATAGTCGATTATAAACCAGATTCATATCTTTAGCTCTCAGCCGTTTTGAATATTTTAAGAATGAAATGCACGTGCACACACGACTGTGCTGTCATTTTAATAGTTTTTGACACCTACATATAGGTACATTGTACAATTGTTGTCTGCTGTGATGTAGTCCATAGTGTTTTGTACACCCAAGGGGGTAAATGGCATTCGAGGGCTAGCCAAGGGTACCATTTTCCCCCATTATATAAGTTGGGTAAACTAAAGTACCTTGATAATTATGCAGTAATTACATGATAATTCTAAACAGCACACTTTGATTTAGCAAGAAAGGCAGCTGTATAGCTAGCATGTATGTAAAACTTGATTGGAGAGTTTTGAATATTCAAATATTCGGTCAGATGCATTTTAGAATATATGAAAACTAAATTATTCCAAAATGGACAACCCTATTTTATTCTGAGAAAAACATTACGGACTTCTATGCTGTAATTATAAAGAAGCTTAAAATACCATTGTGTCGGACATACTCAGACAAATTAAATTGAGTTTATTTGTGTAGTTTTAGGAGGTTGAAAATTACCTTTAGCTGAAGTTAAACATTGTTAAAATACTGCAGGTAATAAGCTTTAAAATTATGCACACTATTATTACTATTAGTGGCAAATAGATTGTTTGGAATCTTTTTTTGGAATGTTCCATATTATGACGCCACTTTTTTCAGCATATTATCTCTATGAAAGTCAGTCAATTCATGGATGTTTCCTACATCCTCCATGGCCAATTGATGCAATAATGTTGAGACATGAATCTGGGACTGTATATCTTTTGTTATAAACTACTTCGAAAATGCACTTGACTCGATATGAGACTTTGTACACAACCAAAGAAGTGGCCGCAGAATACTACAAAATTCTTCACTTTTTGTTCATAATTTAAGTTAATTTTTCAATGGAATTGCCCCTTTGCAAACACAACAGGCATATATAATGAAAGGACAAAAAAGGATTTTTGGCAAGTGACATTTTACACACACATGATAGGACACTAACAGAGATTAAAAAACAAACCCTTCCAATCCATAGACGGTGTCTTGATCAACTGATGAGGCTGAAACTAAACATTTTAGATGCACTGCACTCAAATACTCCAATATGTCATGTCGATCATGCTAAACACCAGTAGCATACTAAAAAAACAGCAAACAGCAGAAGGGGGACAGAACAACTTGGAATACAATCAAACAATGTAGAAAAATATAAGGTAGTCACAGAAATGTAAACACAAACTACATGTATGTGTATATCACAAACATAAACATGAGGTCATAAACAAGTCCTACCTGTGTATCATGTTTCATAAACACTTCAGTGTAATGAGCTTACAAAGAACCACTCTGAACCCCACTGGGCAGGGGAGAAAATAGGTGGGGCGTAAAAGATAGCAGAGCCCTTCAACTACTGTGTGCAGCAAATATATTCAAACTAAAGTTTGATAAATATTGCAATTAGTCTTAGGGTCAAAGCTAATTCAGGGCCCATGACAAATTGAGAATTAATGGGAGCAAAGGTTTGAAGGGTTGGGGGGTCTGCGTGGCTAACTTTCAGCGATGGGATGTTTGTGACAGTCGGATGTGTGGTATGATGGGTAAAACGTCCTTTCGTTTGCACAATGTGTTGCTATGCGTAGCCTGTTGTGCATGTTTGGTTGCCTGGTAACACAGCCAGTCATGACATACCGTCCCGCATCCTAATTTGATAAATTTTGAATGATAAAGGTAGGATACACCATTATATCGAACATGTTTACTACCGAATTATTAAGAAATACCTTACTTATTTGAAAGTTAATAATTATTCCAGGCATCCAGCAAATAATTGCGCTAGATATTCAGTAGTTGTTTAAAAAATTGAATTGAAAAGAAAAAACCACCATCGCCGGACGGCGATTAAGAAAAAAACAAGAACATAAGAATCACTGCCTGACGCCGATTTTCTTGCTTTTCTCAGCATCCATGATTGTAAAACTTCGGACAGGTCAGTTAAACGATATTTAGTAATAAATACAACACCCCAAATCCACCCTTTCATGATAATTCAAACAATTACCAATGGTGTATTTCCTTTAAAGGTACAAGTATAATGTTCCGTATCCTTAAAATTAGCAAATAAATAATATTGAACAGAACATAATACCATAGAATAGAATTGAAAAACAAACAATTAAACAAACAAACAAACACAACTTGAATTTTATTCAAGTTGATCTAAACCCAATAATCTGATTCTGAGTTCAGAGCATCATAAGTCAGTCTGTTAGTCCGTTAGTCAGTATAATCATGAAGCACACATTTTGCACATGAATGGACAAAAATTGTCAATATATGCTTAAAGCCAACTTATGTCTTTTGCAACTATCCAAAAAGAAACCAAATAAAACAGTGTAGAGAAGATTTACTTGTTGTGGAGACATTAACCCTTACGTCCTCTAAGGCATTTATTTGGCCACAGTGCACAAAATAGTACCGGTAATAAATTCTCATAGTCCAGTGTAGTAATTGCAAGCTGAAGTTTACTACCGACCAGTAGAAATTTGTAGTATTGGGTTAGGGTTAATTGCTGGCATTAAACTCTGGGTAATTCTTTTTTGTAAAGTACAACTCAGCCAAAGACTATCAAACATTGATAATAAGTTCACATAATTGTCCACTTTTATATTATAAGGCACTTCCAGTTTGGACCGAAGGGTCACGTGATTTTAAGCACATGTATGAGAAAAAATTGAAGATCCTGGATTATTCTATCAATTCCCACAAACTTCAAGTTCCAGTCTTTCGCGGTGAATTTTTAAATTGATTTTCAAAGATTAAATCTGTTATTCACATGTTACAAGAAGACGTCATTATGACATCTGAGTAACATGCACGAGTTCAGTTTGAGTTCCGAGTATATGGGTCTTTCCATAAATAAGGGGGCCAAAGCAGGACATTGTGTTATTTCTCAAAATGTAATTTACTTTCTATATTCTTTGCATGTTCGTATGGTGGGGATAGCATCATAAATGTCTGAATCTAGCAAAGTGCATAGTAATACCTGCTACATACATGTACATGTAGCAATTACTATGCACTTTGCTAGATTCAGACATTTATGATGTATAATAAGAGAGACATGACTTTTTGAGTCACGGTGTAACAAAGACACCAGTGTCACGGTTACGCGTAAAACTGTCGGCCTTTACTGCCTGGCCAACGTTTGAAGGTTTTCATTGAAAATAGCTGAATTACAGTATACCAATGATGTTTACATATTACCCTTTGAAATTTAAATTTTCAATGAAAACCTACTAATTTATGGCAAAACAAGTCACAAGTTTCACACTTCACACTGTAACTGAGACACCGGTGTCTCCGTTAGTGTGATGGATAGTTTTGGATCGTATATGAAAACAAAACATCTGATTCAAGAAATTGAAGTTATACATTTAACGTATGAGCTATCCCCACCATACGAACATGCAAAGAATATAGAAAGTAAATTACATTTTGAGAAATAACACCATGTCCTGCTTTGGCCCCCTTATTTATGGAAAGACCCATATGTGCAAATTTTTATTGAAATTCATGTCACAAAAGTGACCCCAAACAAACCGAACAAAAACAAAGGCTTTTTGCGCTGAAGGCGAAAAAGCCAAGGATGACTAGCTAAATTTGTTTTCTTAAAATTTTGAGCATTCAGAGCAAAAACTCTATCAGGTTACTTGTCAAGCAGACAAGCACCTTTCTTTAGATTTTAATGAGTTTGCGCCAATATTATGTTGTCTTCAGTGAGAGAAGACAATCAGGTTGCATGTCTTTCATGTCTGTATGAGACAAAGCCAATAAACCAAGCTATCTACCCTGGGGTCCGTTTGTTTCATTCTACAGATCAAACAGAACCACTCTGAAACATTAAATAATAATATGAATGTTGTCTGCTTCATACAGGGAAGGTCCAGAAAAAAGTAAAAAAACAATCGTACTATTTTTAATCACGAAAATACATTCGAAATTGATGGTTCACACTTCACATTGCCGAATCTTGCGAACCCACCTCGCAAGAAGGAATTGTTAAAATATGATTCAGATGAGCTATCGGTTTGTCAGAACACTGGATCTGAGGGAAACAAACAGGCCGGGTGATTTAGAGAAATTGTTCAAAACTCCTAGTCTGCATCTCCTTGACCATTACTAGATGATGAATGTCATAACATTTGAAAACTTGTATTATTCAGAGCTCTTAAAAGCTGTCATCTACTTTACTAATACAAACATGTACGGTACATGTAATGCTGAATTTGCCCATTTATAGTATCCATTAATCAACCCCAACTCCCTAGCTAGGGTGTGTGCAAAATCATATTAAATATGGAGAATTGAGGGCTTTATTCAAACTTAGAGGCGGTGATGTCCTTCATTACTGAAATCAAGGTGCAAGTGCCCAATCATTTGCTAAAATAGGAACAACAGTGAACATGGCGAATGTACAAGTGCATCAATAGTGTACGGGATACATTAATGACTCAGTACATAATGTATACACGGATATTTGTAGGACGTGAATCTAAGACCGTTTGTTTCAGAAACCAAACCATTTCTTCTCCTTTTTCAGCATCATGCAGCAATCCTTTTAATTAGTTCGCGCCAGAATTATTGTAACATTCACCGAGCTGAGGCGCAGGATTGTTTTTAATGAAACTCGCTCCGAGGCGGGTTCAGTCCGATTGTACCGGGAAGCACACCCATGACATTCCGGTTTGGCTCACTGCTGACTGCTCGTGGCTAATTATGCGTCATCCAGTTTGAATCTCTGAAAAACTTTGTAGGTAACATATACGTCCTCCGGTGCAAACTGGTTAATTAAACGCTTCTACGTGTAATTTTTATATGCTTTTGCACCGCAATTAATAAAACAATATTATAAATTACTAAACTTATTATTTTTAATTTAACTTTAAAAAAATAGCAGATTTGTTTTCTCTATGAGCATTTGAAGTAAATTCATGGTACTGAAAAAGATATATTTTTTTTACAAGTTTATACAGTTGAATTCATAACACCTCATCTGTTGGAATGTTTTTTGTAAACAGTCTTTAAGCAAGACTTCATCCATTTTCATCCATGTACAATGTATCAAGGTAAACATTCTATAGTGCCTACAATCCAAACAATTAATTAACTTGCTCAATGCAAGAACAAAAAATCTTACACAATTAGTACAGTTGCCTGTCAAGAGACCATCCTAGTGGATAATTTGCAAGCGTTGAGCTGTACCATACATGCACAGCTACAATTTAATACAACCAAAGACACTGTAATTTTCTAAAGCCTCTACAGGTACTGGTATGTACAGTACAGGTACTGTATATGACTGCTGATCTTTCAACAATCTAATTACGAGACAAATACAGATACTTGTGCCAATCTATCTGTATTCCTCAATGTACACGTATGTAAATTTACCTACAAGAGGATCAACGTATTCAATCACCCGGCATACATGTATACATATAGTGAAGATGCACCTTGATCCAAAGTAATTAATTTAAGTGGGCGCGCTGCAAGAAATAAATACAACGTACTATATGTGTACATAAAAGATACATACAGGTAAAGGGGGGGGGGGGAGGGGGGGGGGGGGCCTGTTTCTCTCGTTGGATCCGACAGTGACATGAAAAATGCATGAAATATGTACAAGTACATGTAAAAAACTAATGTGAAGTCTAAATGTACAATGTATGCCTAAAACCACCCCATGAAATATTCATTTCTATACATGTACACATACCGGTACATGTAGGTAAAAACGCTATATTATAGTAAACTATCAAGTGATACTTCAAGAATATATGAAATAAGAATACAAAAAATTGATAAATTTCCCCTAGCTCATCTGCTTCATATTTGACCAAAGTACGACGTCAGAGCTAAACAAATGAACCGGAGCTAATTAACCTGCATCGCGATTTGAGTAAGCTAATCGAATGCACAAGTGTACAAAAGATGGCGACAAGTTGCCATTGTAAGTAAGTTTGCAGGTACACCATGGAAAGATGACATACTATTTTGAAACCGTTTGTCTTTGAAATGAGCCAGTAATGAGAGTATGAACTTGACCATTCAAACAGTACTCTGTTCATCTTCAGGAGACTCCTAAAGATGACTCTGTTTGTCTCCATGCAGTCCCCTAAAGACGAACAGAACACACTGTCCAAAAAGTCAAGATCATACTCACATGACCGGCTTATTTCAGAACCCACAAAAAAAAGAGATCATGGTGTACTGACTCTGCAAACCTACTAACTGGTACCAACTTTATTATCACTCCACCATGCAAGGCTTCAATTAACACTTTAAGTAGCATAGGCATTTTTAACCCCCTTACTTACACCAGTATTAATTCTGCACTCACTGGATGCAGGACCGCACAGCATCAATTGTCCAGCAGCTGTCTTGCACAATGGACCCCAGTGTGTAGCTTTGGAACACACATGTTCTATCTATAGCTAGCACAGCTGACAACAGCATTTCAGCATTAAAGGGTTAAATCAAAACAAATTATTTATCCACAAATGTAACACACCCCCCCCCCCCTCCCTTTTTCTAAAAAAGGGATAAATATTCTCACCTTTGGAAGAACAAATTACAATGTAGAACTGCTAAGACAACTCAAATCACGAAGAAATAACTCAAGCACATAACGTTAACATCCTGTCCTCACAGTACAAGCACATGTATCCAAAGAGTTTATCACAGTACGTGCACATTTATTGAGAAACACTTCAGTGTCAGCATAAGTATCTTCGACACTTGGACTTTTGGATTATTTCCTCGATAAATTACTTCCGTCCACTTGGAAGATGGAAGAAGATGAGATTTGCACAATCCAATTTCCTTGCCTGTCAGTGTCCAGCCTCCGGTTCCGTCTGTGACCGCCTCTTGAATTTGAAATCATGCCGAGCATGAAACTGCAAATCTGGCTAGATGCACACCTGGGGGCACTGTAGTCAAATGACACACCAATGAGCAAAAATCCCTTTTCCCAAAAAGATATATCTAACCAACAAATGCTGATGGCATTATTTTAAGCAGCCTTATCAGTTTGCTGGGAAATATTTGCACAGTTCTGATTATTGAATCGAAGGCAGATACAATCTGGCCTACCCCCCCCCCCCCCCCCCCCCCCCAACCAGTGTCTTATCAGGCCAACCAATCAGTCCAATGAAGACAGCTGTAATAAACTTGTTTCCCTGTTGGCTGCTTAGCCAATACAAAAATACGCTGTTGCCAGGGTGGTATTTCAACACAAAATAAGGGGGTCAATTTTACCCCTTTCCAGACAGAATACGCAAATGAATCATTAGTTTGTTGCTATTAAAACATATATTATATAGTTGGTTTTTTTTTGGTTATAGGGCGTGGGGTCGGAAGTAACAACAAGGGTTTGATTAAACAGTACTGTCACTGGCGTCATTTGCGACCACGCATGCACAGTGCAAAGTTCTATCACTATCATCTGTTCGTGTTAATCCTTATGAATGATGTTGCAAATCAATGAAAGATGAAATCTTTGTGTGTTTGTCTGTATGCACACACACACGTTCAGTTTGAATCTCCCTCCAAAAAGGGCAAACAGTAACCGTTTTCAAAAGTTCATTACAGTAGTTGCTACATGTACCAGGAGCATAAATATTTGAAAAGCCAAAATCAATGTAGTCATGTACCTTTTGCATTTGATATGAATATAATCAAGTGCTCTGTTAAAGGTAGAATATGGTACCCGATTTACAGATATCGAAAATGTTTAATACCGTAAGTAAAAATTTGAAAGTAAATAATGATTGTAGGCATCCAGCAAAATGATTGCGCTAGATATCCTATAACTGTTAAAAAAAAGTGAATTTTATTTTTAAAAATTGACAATCGCCGTCTGGCAATCGTGATTTTTGTTTACTCTAACCAAAAGTGATTTTTTTTTTTTAATGATCGCCGGACGGTTTTAGTGAAAAAACAATATAACAGCATAAGAAAAACTACCTGACGCCAATTAAACAAACTTTTTTTCGGCATCCATGATTGTAAAACTTTGACCAGGTCAGTTAAACGATATTTACTATAAAATACAACCCCCCAAATCCACCCATTCATAATTCAAGCAATTACAAATGGTGTATCCTACATTTAAAGTGTGCGTCATTCTGCTACCGACCTCATTGTAAGTCACAATGGACCGATCCGGCCTGTCAATCACTACGCGCGCATTGACCAATAAGATTACGAGTTTTGTTCAGGTAACTTAGCAACCGTTACTGCAGGCGTGGTACGCCATTAGCTCGGTCAAACTATATCACATGTGCTTAGAAAAGTGTACACAAACAAACGGCTTCGGTAAGAAACTTAAGGCACCGTAATTGTCAATCAAACTTATACGGCTGTATTGTCAAAAATATGCATGAAATGGTCATGAAATATGTAAATAACACGCTGGTACTCGGATCACGGCATCATTTTCCCGTTAAATACCAAAACAAATCTCGAAAATGAGAATTACCGTTGAACTCGTGCGACATGAACGCGACGGCGGGAATGTCAAGAAGATAAACAAGGTCAATAACAGTGTAGTCTAAGGTAGGGGCCTATGTAGAGTTAATAGTAATGCTCTACATGTATAGCAGTCTAATAATTAGGCTATGGTTTAATACTGTTGGGACAAAATACGCGATTTATTCCAGTACTACCGGTACTTACTAAGCAACACATACAGATACACCGTCCATAAAATTGACATGGCATGCATGCTTCATTTCCCCATCCTTCATGTACTGTACATACCCTTTCTTAAAATAGTGGTCATCCTTTTAGTTCGCCCGCTAGCTTGCTGATAGTAATTTTGTCCCCGCCTAAAGTTTAAATACGTGTTCTACGCCTAGCCTACACGTACATTTGTATACAAAGTACGTACGTACACGTTCACATGTTAACTTGACCGAGGTAATGGCGTCGCCATGACGTTGCTAAGGTGGGCGGGGCTTATGGTCAAATCCGGATCGGTCCATTTAGAATACGAAATATATGAGGGGATCTGGCAAAATGAGACGGAACTGGGTACAGGTTGAAAGGAGGGTTCCCAGGTATTAGAAAAAAGGATACAATTTTTCTCACAATACTGTTTATTGCCCTCTAATCAGAAATTCCATTAACCAGTTCGCGCCGGATGACGTACATATAAACGCAAACATTTCCCCAAATTCAAAACGGATGACGCATTTACACACCAAGTTCAAGTTCGGAAATGTATGTCAGCAGCGAGCAAGGCCGGAAATGCGTGGGTGTGCTTCCCGGCACTATCAGCCTGAAACCGCTTCGGATCGAGTTTCGTTAAAAATAATCCCGCCCCTCGGCTCGGCGATGTTAAAATATTCCCGGCGCAAATTGGTTAACAAGTTATGGCTGTATAACGTTCGCATTTATCAACATGTCGCAAAGTAAAACATTGAGAAAAAGGCCTTTGAAGTTTAGAGTTTTATATGAGATATGGGAAAATGTCAGTTGTTTTTTCTTAAAAACACTTTTTTCCACTACTTCCATACAATTTTGTTACAAAATGTAGTTAGTATCTATAGGCATGTCAAAAATTACAAAAATCAATAAATCTGAAAATTAAAAAAAATCCACCCATTATTAATTATTAGCAGTTTCCATGAGACGAATGTGCCCAGATTCGTCTCATTTTGCCAGAACGCCTCATATATGAAGTTTGTGGTTTTTCCATGAATGTGGCAATAAAAGGTACCACCACTACCTTTATTTTCTCTTTCAGTTTTACAAAAATGAATAATAATAAGGTTGGTAAAATAATGACTTTTGCATGAAATTGCCCATTATTAAAGTTACACATATAAGTTGTGCATCTATACAGTATAAAAGTCAACTGATTTTTTAAAAGAGCGTCCCTTTACTGGGTCAACATTTTCATTAACCCTAAAATAACCGTAGGGCATACAATGTAAGGTGTGTAAAAATGTGTTGACATTTATGGATTAGGGCATTTCCAAGCAAAGTGGGACAAATAGGTAAAGATGATAATTATCTCTATTTTCATAAACAAATTGGGCTATGATAACAAATTTAGTATCAAATGATAGAGACTAGCTAGCTCTTTATTATGAGAGACCTTACACATACTTTGATATGATTACTATTATTTTTTCTAATCTTTTTTAATCTTCGTATTTTTCATTCATAAAAGTGCTTACAGGTTTTCAAATGATTTTGTTCACACCCTTACTGGTGTTGTTTACCTGGTACATAAAGGATACAAATTTGATGCAAGGGTGTATAAAACCTCAGAGCACATTTCCCAAGAATTAGATGAATGAAGATTGAAGTTTTTCACTGGACAAATCGTAATGCGACTGACAGTAATGCGACTAACCAATGTTTCTCACGGCACATTTGAAACTTTATATTGCTCGACTTTCTTTATCATACCATTTAACACTTCTGTAAGTGAGAAGTATTACATGACTTGTGTATAATTAAATCGTTACAGGTGTTTTGGTTTGAGGTACGGTGGAAATTTTTTACCATGTTGCCATTTTAAAAGTGAAATACCCCACAACTTCTTTAATATCATTGATTTGAAGCCTTTGACTCCAAATAAACTTTCAGCATGAAGACTAATGAAAGATGCCAAAAAATGTAATGCGACTGACCTTGGAAATGCCCATTACCATGATTTATTTAGCACTATTGGGTCAACAACATAACTACTTGTATATGATGTAAAGCCTGTGAAATTTCTTGGCTTAACTCCTGTTTAAATACATGTGGGGAATAATCAAGCAAAGCATGGATGAGAGCAACAAGGCTTCAAAACGAAAGTGTCATCAATACATACAGGTATCTCAGGTTTATTAGGTGTTGTTCCCATTGATCTCATTTTGCCAGAGGGTGGTGTGGAATACATCAACATGCATGAGTGCAGTACCTGGTAATAATTTACCAATGAATGTAGGAAAACAATCGACCCCGATTAAAACAAACAATAATAATAAACATACATGAAAGCAGTAGTTGCAGGGAGGACACCAAAACATGTTTATCAATTACGACTTTCCTCTACTTATTACTCCAATTGCCACTCCAGCCTGGGAATTTTTGTATAAGAGATTTTTCTTTCAAGTACATATGTACAGGTACATACTGGTATCTTGATGGTCAGTTGTGTCAATTCCATTTGATCTGGACTTTGATTTTTCACAAAGGAAAGATTTTCGTTTCAATCGACCCCCAACCTACACAGTACAGCTATTATACCAATTGAACTTGCAATTGCTGTGAATGTTGTCATTGAACTAAAATAAACTCTCAGTGTGATATCATTTCTAGTGGTTAAGATAGAAAGAACACAATATCGGGCTACATTTTGCTGGTCCACTGATGAACTGTCACTCATCAGTTGTCGTTGAACTTTGCATGGCATTTGCGTTTGTTTGGCAATTGAGTTGTGACAACAAATGGGGCGATTGGCAAAGATGAACTGGAATATCAACATGATTCCAACCGCCAATTAATCAATGACGGTGACCACCTATGACAGACAACGTACAACTATCACTATTTTGGAATTAGTGCTAACTGTTGGTCAATGGGCATATATATTTCCATTGCTTAAGAATTAAGTGTCAATAGCACTAGCAGATGCATTATGTTCTGGTGATGACATCACCCAATTTTTACCACAGTATAGCTGTGGGAGTACCTGCCTGATGCTCGCCACACATGTATGCAAATTAAGAGGCGGACATAATGGTTTTCGACCAAAAGATAGTGGAAGGTGCAGTTTTACCAGTCTGTCAGTCGTTAAAAACAACTTCGAGAGTAATTACTCTAAAGGATTTTTCTTGGGAGTCCAAAAAGGTGCACGCTATATGATACATGACCCTTGGGGTGGCCCTCTATCTCACAATGTGGACATGTGCATGGACAAGACAACCCTACTATGTATGTAGTAGAGTTGGTCCCAGACCAACTTCATTCATGCTCAATTCAGAATCTTTTGGTACTCTTTTACTTAGCACTGCTTCACTACAAATAACAAGTCAGTTGATCGGCAAGACGATCACCCTGCTAAAATTACTTTCTTATTTTCTAATATAATGACTTTTTTTAAAGAAATCTTTTCTTGTTTAACTGCCCAGTATAATGTTTACAAGGAGTGAGACAAGACAATATTTCTGGAAAAAAAATGTTTGGTAAATTTGGAAAAAACTATTGCATGTCAGGCACCAGGCTTATTTCATAATTGTGAATAATAAAATAAACATAAGATTCTGGCACCACATAACCACAAAACTAATGAGCACAAATATGTACACATACATTGTACCTGTGCTTGCAAAACTGAATACCAGTACACTCCTTGCACTGCTCCAGATGTGGATTGCTCCACATAAATGTATGTATGTAACAGGCACCACTCCATCAACATAGAAGTCCCTGCAACTTCAGCCCTTTCCTATATTCCATTCCAACTAGCACGGAGTAGGTTTCTAACCCAATTCCTTATTGCTAATGATTTTTTTCTTCTTCTCTTATAATTGAATTACAGAACGTCTGCAGCAGTTATGGACACATGATGCCAGGTCGGATAATGCTCGACTCCAATTTTGTTTTCCTGTCTCGGATCAATTTCAATGGTTAAAGGTGGGATACACCTTTTGCAGATATCCGTTATTGACTACCAAATTATTAAGAAGTATCTTACTTATCTGAAAGTAAATAAGGATTCTAGGCATCCAGCTAAATTATTGCGCTAGTAACCTGTAAATGTCCCGAAAAATTAAATTCTATTTTAAAAAATTCGCGATCGCCAGACGGCGATAGCGTAAAAACAAGAACAACATAAGAATAACTGCTCAACGCCGGTTAAAAACAAATGCCTTTTTTCTTGCTTTTCTCAGCATCCATGATTGTAAAACTTCAGACAGGTCAGTAAAAACGATATTTACTATAAAATACAACCCCAAAATACACTTATTCATGATAATTCAAGTAATTACCAACATGTATCCTACCTTTGAGAAGACTTAACTATATGGCAACCAAAATAGCAAGGAATTTTTTTTATTTCCTAAAAAATAAAGAGTGAAAGAACACTCGGCAACAGTAGGAAGTGAAGTTACAGCAATCAAACAGATGTTTGTTTCCTAATTAATCTTAATATCTCAAAGTCAAAATAAGGCTTTCAAACAGTTCTTGTACTTTTCAAGGGGGGGGGGGACACCTAAAACAGCAAATTTTGGTCAGCAATGCCAAACTACCAACCGGTAGCTAGAAATAAAATTTACAAAAATTGTAAAATTATTAATTTAACACTTTCAAAGATGGTATTTGCATGAAATTTGGCCCCGGCAGGCTGTTCTGACAAAGGCTTTGGAGGTAATCATTAAGCGCCAGAAGCTGATCTGAGTACGAAGCTCACCATTTAGCCGACATTAACGACGATGACAACAAGATCATCAGAGCGGAGAGCAGAGTTGGTAAGAAGGTTAGGCGGAAGAGAGCAGCGTCAGCTTTACAGCAACACAGCAGCAACAAAAAGATAACACCGCTGTACTGGAGACTAGTATTAGCGGCAATAGTTTTTGTCGCTCTACCTGAGCTCTACAACACCAGAGCAACCAGATTTCAGGGAGGAGCTTGCTTCATACATGTATGCGACAGCTTTGCCCACTTGAAGGCTACCTGCCCGAGGAGATTCGTCAATAAACGAGTTACCTCAATCTCGGAGTCTACAAGTCAATAAAGTCAAGCGCAGTGAAGAAAAGGGAAAACAAAGTAAAACAGACATAAGCCCTGTTCGCACTGGACTTTTTTAAATAAAACTTACCGAGACGATGGGTACTTTTCCCATTTTAAGTCCAGTGCGGACAGGCTAGGACGTTTTCCTCTCGGTTACTTTTCCCGAGTCCAGTGGTTACTTTTACCGGCCAACTGCTGCCCGGGAAAACTTCCCCGGTAACTTTTCCCTAGACGGGGAAACAGCGCGAGTCGGTAAAAGCGTCTCTGCAAAACGTACATCTGGCCCCCTACTGCGATTTCATGCTACACCGCGCATGCGCTCTTTGCATTGTTTACGTGCGCGCGCTGATGCATGCACATCGCATTGTGATCACATTCGCCTTCATAAGTCATTATAACGACAGCTCGGCTACTTCTCCCGCGGTCTCGGTAAAATTTTTCCGTGTCGAAAGTCCAAGTGCGAACAGTGGTAACATTTGACCATTTTTTATTTTACCATCATCTCAGTAAAACCTTCCCCCCAAAAAGCCCAGCTATAGGCAGGTCTCTAGTCATCAGTTATAAGTCTGATTCTCGATACTGCCCAGTAGAGTTACGAAATAAGTACATCACTTTAGCACAGATACAAGATCCTAACTCTTTTGTTTTCCGTAATATGTCAAAAACCAAAGCAGGATATGAGCTCAGAGAAATTAACCAACATATGTCTCACAACCGTGTGAGAGAAATCATTTTATAGCCACCCCCATCATGAGCCACGTAGAGTTTAACAGGCTCTTGAATTATCACCCTCAAACCCTGCGGACATTTGCAGCAACCATTAAAAAAGTTGGCCAATTCATGATATGAACGTCCACCCCTGGTAAAATTACAATTTCTACCACCTATACTTGATTTTATTGGCGTTTACGTAGCTTTTCAGTCTTTTATGTTTCTTATTCTGTATAATATATAATAGCAAAGCTTTATTTCACGTTCTACATGTATACGTTAATTTCTACAATTTTTCCGATTAATTTCAATTTTTACGTGGGAGGATGAAAATGTGTGAGAACACCTCAGATGTCCAAGCGAATGGACTGGCAATAGAAATGCGCGTTGCGGAAGAACTTCAGGAGGATCGGGTGAAAAAGCCCGGATGTTTTGACAGATCAGCTGATGATGGCTGACGTGTTTATCGCATGCCATGGTCTGTTTGTAACGCAGACTCTGATTGGGCGCATATATCTTTGCGCTAAATAACCACGGATCTTACCCACTGTCCGCAGGGGTTTGAGAACTATTAGTAGAAAGCACGTAAAAGCGCAGCGAGCCACCCCTAGTGGATGATGTATCTAAGTTCTGTGTGCATAGCCTCAGAGCTGGAGGCGCCACTGTGGTAGCTCAAACAGGTGTACCAGACTGTTTAAAGGTAGTATACACCATTTGCAGATCTATATCAAAAATATTTACTACCGAATTATTAAGAAATATCTTACTCATCTGAAAGTAAATGTTGATTCTGGGCATCCAGCAAAATGATTGCGCTAGATATCCTGTAATTCTTCCGAAAAATATAATTTTATAATGAAAAACTCGCGATCGCCGGACGGCGAGCGCGAAAAAACAAAGATAACATAAGAATAACTGCTCGATGCCGGTTGAAAAAACCCGCTGTTTTTCGTGCTTTTCTCGGCATCCATGATTCTAAAACTTCGGACAGCTCAGTTAAACGATATTTACTATAAAATACAACCCCCCAAATCTACTCATTCATGATAATTCAAGCAATGACCAATGGTGTAAACTACCTTTAAGAAGCATGGAAGATGGAAGGTGGAAGACAGAATGCTAAAGATAGCTACAGTGTATGTAAAGGATAGTCTGAAGGACCTATAATTGTCAGTGTCGAAATCACTAGGTTTATGAATTGTTTTTTGGGGTGAATAATACAATTTTGTGATATTTTGCGGGGAAACTTTGGAACTTGATTACAACGTATGGAACCGACCTACGTTTCTCCTCCACGGGGTAATTTTTTTCGTAGCCGGTTTGTAACGTTGTCATTAGTTTCACAAAGAGTTATAAACACACAAATTATATTGCATGAATGAATTACATGTAGGTACCGGTACGTTTCTGATATTGACCTGTGGAGAGTAATATTATGATCTTATTCATGTCCTTAGTGAGTCAAATGTGTTTTGTTCTAAATAATTCAGTGGCATGCTGTTTACGCAAGTTGTTCAGATACACTATACACAGATCTGTAAAAATTAATTGTAATTACTGTCTTTGATGCTTATGACGATAGGTTTCAAACACATCATTGCACCTCATACAGTTCATAGACCCTGCTAGTGTACGAATTTATACAGGTTTGTAGAAATTGTGTTGAGTTCCACCACCCTGAATAGAGCAGGCCCGTACGCAAGGGCGGTGCGACGGGTGCATACGCATCCCCCCCAAAAAAATAAAAAATTACCAAAAGGTCCACATTTCTCGGGGTAAATAATGGAATTTGATGTAGAAATAACTGTACTGGCACACAACAAATTTTGGTCCCATTTTTGGTCCCATCAGTACAAATTCGTACCCCCCATAAAAAATCCTGCATACGGGCCTGATATAGCTGTACAGATAAATCATCAGCTGTATGCTGTAGTAAAATGAGCAGTTTGTGACTCTTCGCAGCTCACTGTATGTACTTAATCACACATCACTTCTTGGCTAGTAACAGTTAATCGTCTAGTTGCACAAAGTTCACAAAATTATTGCACAAAATTATTGGTCAAATAATATCAGATGTACATGTACATGTACTTGTAGTTCACATTTATACGCTTTGAACATTTTGCTTTATACATGTACTGTACTTCGTTTATAAATTGAGTATACCAACACTATCCTGGTTCAAACAATAAGCTAGAAATGTATTGTATCAATGAATCAGAACTGTATGTTTACATACATTTAAAGGGAAATTCCAAGCTCAATAATATTTTACCTAGTCCAAAAGAATATCATACTGACTCCGCAGAGAATTTGTTTTAATTTGTTATCAAGAACGACACACCCGCTTATTATATTCATGATTTCTTGCAATTCAGGAGTACAAGGGCGCGGCCATATTGTTCAAATTTCCCGCCTCGCCCGGGACATTATGACGCAGTGTCCGCACCTCAAGGCACATCGCTTTATTGCCTGTTGTTCGCACCGATATCCCACCTTGACGCGTCCAACTACATGTGTGTACTTTATGCAGAAGTATGTTGTACGGCGCCCGACTATTGCGAGTTCATGTATTGCATTTTTGTGCAGAATATCGACTTGACGCGCCACAAACTATCGTTTATTTTTGTATTTTCTGAGAAGAATAGAAAATCTGTGAGCTCGTAATTATGGCATCAGGTCCTTCTCTGTATGATTTTGAGCCCACTTTCACATGTACGGTACACATTATGTATACACTATGCCGTACAGAAAAGGGTTCACTTGCATTCCTTGCGTGTGCAGGGCCGCGCTATCGATCGGGCTTCACATTCTGATGGTGCAGACACCACGTCACAATATCTCGGATGTACTGATATACCAGAACAAAATGGCGGCTCGCATGACGGTAAGCGCAGTGCGAGAAAATCTCTGTTTTACATAATGTATATGATTACCAAAATCGATAAAAATGAAACAAGAATCAAGTCACAATGGCAATTGACACTTTTTAACATTATGCAATTATAAACTATGGGTGGAGTTTCCCTTTAATAAATACCTAGGAGAGTTGCTGGCTTCTGATTGGTCGAGACTCGATCACGTGGAGTGGATTATTATGTAGTAATAACCCGGCTTTCAATAAGAAGCAAATAAATGTTCCCTGAACCAGCATTAATCAAGCATCATGTAAGCCAATGATTGGCCGAATGCAACAGTTCTACGGTAACTTGTAACAAGGACGCGTCAAATTTTGATACTGCGCGCTATTAATGTACGCGTAGAACGTTTGTATCTATATACGCGCGGCATTTTTTTTAAATGCACGTGTCGTCTGTTAACGCTAGCGTGTTGCTATGCACAGTGGGCATCAGTGGTCAGCTAGTATGGTCTCAATGTATGGGTTATAATAACAACACATATTGAAGAGACAGGGTACCATGCATAAGCTAAAACATGGCCACTAAACATGAACACAAAACGCTGGAAATATCGCCAAAAGGAAAGTCACGAAAATTTGAGCATTTTGACCATTTGCCTCGTTAAAAAGGTATTTATTAAAGGTAATAACAGTGCGATGACCCGGTTATTACTGCGTGATAATGACCGGGTTGGGGGATGACCGCTGGTAATGGACCTCGCTTTCGGCTCGATCCATTACTAGCGGTCATCCACCAACCCGGTCATTATCACGCAGTAATAACCGGGTCCTCGCACTGTTATTACCTATGTAATTACAATGTTCACAGCTCACAGAGTGTGCCGAATTAAGCCAACACAACCACAAAATGGTGTACAATTGTGTATTTTATTGGCCGGAGAGTGGGTGTTAGGGAAGGAAAATAATTATATTGGGCCAGGGTAAGACTTGAATTTTTAAGTGGATCCAAGTGTTGCAAACGTCACATACATGTCATACATGTAGAATACCATGTTGATTTGTCTTGAACGAGAGGTTAAGAGACACACGGAAACTTAAAGGGCATAAACTTGCACATAACATAGAGAAAACAATTAACCAGTTCGCGCCGGGATTATTTTCACATCACCGAGCCGAAGCGCCGGACTATTTAAAAAAAAACTCGATCCAAGGCGGGTTCAAGCCGATGGTACCGGGAAGCACACCCACGCATTTCCGACTTTGCTCGCTGCTGACAGACATTTCCGGCTTTGCTCGTGACGTGTTTATGCGTCATCTGTTTTGAATCTGGAAAAAACTTTGCGTGACATACCTCCTCCGGCTTGAACTGGTCAAGTACACTGAATAAATAAACAGTATAAAAAGGAAAATAAGTAAATAAAATGTGAAGATAACAATTGGTGGTTCGACAAAGAATGCCAGCTACGCACTCTCTGAGACACAGCCAATGAGAATGGTGATTAAATTAAACAGTTAAGGAGGCAAAAACAGTTAGAAATAGCGAGAAATAAGCTGAAAATAATTAAATAGATGGAGATGGATGAAACTATTTCAACTTTAAGATAGAGTAAAGTACAAGTGATGCAAAGCAGCCAAGGTAAACAAAACAAAGCAAAACAGGTTGCAATCAAATTGAACGCTACAATGGGTTATTGATACTGCATACATGGGCAGAGGATGGTATTCATGTTAAAGCTTGTCAAGCTGAGACATGGTGGTCAAAGTTACCTTTCGCTTGTTGTGCAAGAGGCAGACGATGCATCCATCTACATGCAGGCCTAGCTTCTCAACACGACAGTTAAACTGAGCTGCCTTGAGCAAGGCTAGGCGGGTAGCAGTCACGCTTTCTGTGATCATCATACCGGTGCCTTTATTAAACATGTGTGCATGAAAATTGTAGCTGATGAATTTAACAATCATAGGCCGTGGTCATCATTTGCCTTTGTTGTACTGGCTTTCCTAGATGATGGAGATCAAAGTCTTTTTTCCCCAAAAATGCCTTTGGAATGAGCCTGTTTTGGGTGGAGCTTGTATCAAGTTCGGTGTCAGACAGGTCCTGTTCTTCGTTAAGCGAATGCAGAATACACTATTCTGTCAACTATACTGTTCCAATTCGTCAAGCTTATCCAGTAACCTGCTGTTGGAGTTTAGACAGGATGAGCACTTTTGTTTTAAGGCTGAGATGAGATGAGATCTGTGGCCATTTGTGACTGGTAAATGTGGACAATGGATTTCAGTGCTTTTCGAAGACAGCGCTAATGTGATCTGGGCTGTCAACCAATTTCGTCACCAGGGAATCTGCCACAGCTGCAGCGATATGCTTGAGAGTTGATGGATAGAAAACAATTGCCTTGGTAAAAGAAATGATTTTAGCTCACCATCCTATAGTGGCCTGGCTGGTAGGACTAAAAGTGAAATAATTTAAATGAATTTACCCTTTGTACCTTTGTATCAACTCAAAGTGTGTTTTGGTACAAGTATATATAAAAAATGAGCAGACAAGAGTTAATGTACTTGAAATCTCATTTAGCAGCACTTGATGAACGCACTTTTAACCCATACACAAGGTAATGAGAAAAACATTGCCTACTCAGATCTTGGATTTGATTAATCATTTAACAGTAAAAGATTATACTGGTACATGTAGTACACAAATTTGGGGTGATATTCATGGCAGAAAACAATCTCGTCACAAAATTATGTTTGACAGAATTCAGTAGATGTCCACCATCGGTCATTTTTTAAAAGTGAAATGGCTCAGCCTAATTGTGCACGTATGCAAACTCCACCAGGAAGTTTTAATTGATTCTGTAGGATCAAGGAAGGTACATTATAACACATGGGAATTGATGCCTCCTGAAGAGTTCCAGTTCAAAGAATGAAGTTTACATGTGGGTACAGTGCATTTGTTCCACCAGCAACCGTGCTTGTGAATCATGCAAAGTCATGTTGCATAGCTGGCAGTCTAGACATGCTAGAACTGAAGGTAATGTTGAGATTCTACTTCCCTGGAACTTCAGGCAAGTCAAAAAGGAAGCGGGTCAAGCAGCTACATGTAGGATTAACCCTAACTCCCTACCCATTTTTACTTACACATAACCTGAATCCTGCAAAATCCTCCAATTCCTAAATTGTTAAAACTCCAAGTAACCTGAATCCTGCAAAATCCTCCAATATTGGTCACTGGTGACCATACAGCCTGTATCCTGCAAAATCCTGCAGTCTTGCCCTGGCTGCAGTCAGTAAAAACCCAAGTAACCTCAATCCTGCAAAATCCTGCGATGCATCAAACTCCAAGTGACCTCAATCCTGCAAAATCCTTGTGTGTCACATTCAGCCTGATAACCTGAATCCTCCATATTCCTGCAGGGGTAAAACCCCAAGTAACCTCAATCCTGCAAAATCCTGCAATGCATCAAACTCCAAGTGACCTCAATCCTGCAAAATCCTGCATTTTGCAATGAGGAATTTGGAGGATTTGGGAGGGTTAGGGTTAGTGATTTTGTTTCCTTAAAAAACAATTAAATTTAATACACAAAGGAAGCACATAAAAAACAAGCAAGTTCATCTCCAAAAATTAACTTCTGAAAGTGATCCTCACTATCAGAAGTTATGCACAATTTAAATTAACCTACACTGTATATTAACTTTACTTTCTCAATTCTAAAAAGTTACTAGATGTTTTAAAGTAAAATTCAGTCTGATTTTAGACTGAACAACACTGAAAAAAACACCATAATTTCAGTGGAATAAAAAAATTTTCAAGTAAATTATTTTCACACTAAAATGTCTGGTCCCTAGTTTCGGACTGTAAGAGTGAATTTTTACTCTTTGGAAATAAGGGAGTATAGTCAAACTTGATTGGAGGATTTAGGACTGGTAGGGTTGGTTACCTTTTAGCAGGAGCAAAAAAATTAGAATTAAAGGCCTTGCTTAGCTCATATCTTGATTTGACAAACGAATGAAAAGGTCTTCACAAGCAATTTTCTGCACAAAGTCTATGAGCTAATGCTAATAAGTACATGTATAAGACAAGGGAAAGAACCATCACTGTGAGGCCCCTAGGCTAAATGTGAAAACCCTTTGTTGGAACGAAAAATGTGAAAAGTAAACAATGGGCACATTATCACTTTTTATAATATGTGAAAAGGGATCTATTGTACTTTTCCCGTTTTAACAAAAGGTTTACATGTCATGGGCCTCGCAATAAATGTTGCGACTCCACATAAATGCTAGAAGGAATGCTGTGGTCTATACTCCATGCCCACATGTTTACAGTGAGTGTTGAATAACGGTGTCCTCAAAAAGAGTGCGATATCAAGTGTTAGGTAATCAGGGCAACACAAGCAATTAGACAAAGCTTGTACAATGCAACAGGTAACCGATATTTCATTACAGGTGTAAGTTAGACAGGAGGCTTGGAACAAAATGCACAGTCTAGTCAACAATTACACTGGTTTACCACCCAGGTTTACCAGGACTGTGCGAGCAATTGGCCAAGGCAATGTTCTCCATATATCTTTACCTCGCTTTAAAGGTAGGATACACCATTTGCAAATATCAACATACCGGTATGTTACTACTAAAATTATTTTAAAATATCTAACTTTATATTTGAAAACAAAATATTAATTGTACATGCAAGCATCCGGCAAAATGATTGCGCTAGATATCCTGCTCTTGTTTCCTTTTGCGATTGAAGATCGAAACACAAAAGAGAACAAAGGGAACAAAAGATCCTCGAAGGACAGTTCCTTTGTCCTCGATCGCTCCGGTAAGCGCTAGGCAATGGGGTTAGGTTACAGTACAGGAATAAAGGAAAACACAATAAGGGATCCTCGGTCGTTATGGCAATTCACGAATGCATGTAATTGTTCCGAAAAAAACCAAATTTTTACAAAAACAAAAATCACAATCCCCGGACGGTAATGGCGAAAAAACATAAACAACATAACAACCACTGCCTGGCGCCGGTTTAAAACCAATTCCGTTTTTCTTGCTTTTCTCACCATCCATGATTGTAAATCCATGATTCGGACAGGTCAGTTAAACGATATTTACTATAAAATACAACCACCCAAATCCTGATAATTCAAGCCATTTACCAATGGTGTATCCTACGGTATACCTTCACATCCACCCATTCCTGATAATTCAAGCCATTACCAATGGTGTACACGTGTATCCTACCTTAAATCTTAGATACATGTACACGTTTGTTATAATACTAGTACATTGTACCTGTGTACTTCTTTTGTATGCACACAACGCGTCAAAAACAGGTTTTGAGTTTTCCCTAATGTCACGTGATATATGCGTAAACCCATCATTTTCACAAAGTAACGCAAAGTCTATAACTAATACACACAGAAAACATCACTTTGTGAAAACTCAAACACACCAAAAATCTACGATTTTAGCTTAAAAATCTATGATTTTAGCCCCTTTAAAACAGGTTTTGGACAAAAAAACAAAATTCAAATGAAATTCAGTATACCTTATTCCATCTCATTGGCATACCACCGGCCCAAGTTTGAAAAAATTTCGCAAATTTTCCTCTTTTCAGCCATGCCCACTAATATGAGTGGAATTGCCCAAATCAGATTTCTGACTCACCAGGCAACCTTTACTGATTGAGTCTAGATATACTACCCAAGGCTTTACCAACTAGACTGGATCATCAATCCAGTTTCCAAGTTGCAAGAGAATGCCAGTTCCCAGAATGCCAACTGTAAAATCATTATGTTTTATTTGGTTGAATAAAACCTTTGGTAAATTGCCTCCAAAAGCACCTTCAGGCGATTTCTCTTTTCTGTCCATCTGGGTCGAGGGAAATCACGACGCCAGAGTTTCCTCATCACGAGTGCATCATGTTGTCAATTACACATCAATAAAATAGGACGAGATAACAAAATAAAATTGTCATGTAATTGAGTTACACATAAAGTAGAATTTGGTGTTGATTTGTTCTCATGGAAACCTGTTTAAATAGTCAATTCCTTGTCCAGTTAAATAAAATATAGAGTTCCCAGTTGAAATGAAAAATTTTTGCTTTTATCTAGAGTACCGATATGCATAAAGAGACATACAAAATTAAAATAGGAAAATTTAATAATTTATCAAGTACACATTTTTAACTCTAAGCAAATGCAAAAGGGAAATTCCAGGCTCAATAATATTTGACCTAGTCTAAAAGAATATGGTAAACATACAGTACTGACTCCGCAGGGAATTTGTTTTGATTTATTATCGAGAACGACTTACGTGCCTATTATATTCATGATTTCTTGCCATTCAGGAGTACAAGGGCACGTCCATAATGTTCAAATTTTCCGCCTCATCCGGGACATTATGACGTAGTGTCTGCACCTCAATCAATGCACATCGCTTTATTGCGTGTTGTTCGCACTGCATTCCTATCTTGACGTGGCCAACTACATTATGCATACGTATGTTGTACGGCGCCCGACTGTACATGTATTGCATTTCTGTGCAGAATATCGACTTGACGCGCCACAAACTATCGTTTATTTTTGTATTTTCTGAGAAGAATAGAAAATCTGTGAGCTAGTAATTATGGCATCAGGTCCTTCTCCGTACGATTTTGAGCCCACTTTCACATACAGTACACATTATGTACACACTATGACGTACACAAAAGGGTTCACTTGCATTCCTTGCGCTTGCATTCCTTGCGCGTGCAGGGCCGCTATCGATCGGGCTTCGCGTACTGATGGTGCAGACACTACGTCACAATATCTCATATGTACCGATAAACCAGAACAAAATGGCGGCTCGCATGACGGTAATGGTCCTGTCACACCAGAACGTTTTAGGCCAACGCGTGAGTAGCGCGTTAAAAAATAGTTGATATGCTGGCAAACGCTGAACTTCCACAGAAAAAGTCAAGTGGAACCGTGATTTCAGCGTGTCCATAACGCGTTGATAACGGGTTCATAGCATTCGCCAGCGCGTGAGTAACGCGTTAGTAACGCGCTCGACGACTGATAAACGACTGCCCAGCGCATGAGTAGCGCGTTCCAACGCGCGCCAGCGTACTGCAACGACCACATGATTAGTTGTATAAAAATCCGACGCGCTAAGTCAGTAATGGCCCTGTCACACCAGAACAGTTTAGGCCAACGCGTGAGTAACGTGTTGGAATTTCGGCAACACGCGGGTAAACGCTGACTAATGCTAGGCCAGCGTTCGCGACACGCTGAACGTGTTACCCACATGCTGGAACACGCTGTCGCACGCAGAGGCAAAAATACATTTTTGAACATACCTAACAAATTTCAGCGTTTGCCAGCGTGTGACTGCACACGCTGGCGGCGCGCAGAAAGGTCGTTACTAACCCACTACTCACACGCTGGCGATCCGCTGTCGTATTTTTACTATAAATCAGCGATGCGTTCCTCACACGCTGAGCGCGTTCCTCACACGCTACTCACGCGCTTGCATACGCTATGAACCCGTTATCAACCTGTATGGACAAGCTGAAATCATGGTTCCACTTGACTTTTTCTGTGAAAGTTCAGCGATTGCCAGCGTATCAACTATTTTTAACGCGCTACTCATGCATCGGCCTAAAACGTTCTGGTGTGACAGGGTCATAACCAGCATGTCACCAGCGAACGCCAGCGTGTGAGTAGCGGGTTGATAACGATCGTCTAGCGTGTTCGATGCGCGAGTAACGAACCTCCAACGCGCCGCCAGCGTGTGCAGTCACACGCTGGCAAACGCTGGAAATTGTAGGTATGTTGACAAAAATATGTTTTCCTCAGCATGTGACAGCGTGTCCCAGCGTGTGAGTAACGCGCTCATCGTGTTGCTAACGCTGGCCTAGCGTTGGTCAGCGTTTGCTAGCGTGTTGCCAAAATTACAACACGTTACTCACGCGTTGGTCTAAAATGTTCTGGTGTGACAGGGCCATAAGCGCAGGGCGATAAAATCTCTTTTTTGTTTGTTTACCGAAACCGATAAAAATAAAATAAAAAAAGTCACAATGGCAATTGACACTCTTTAACCATAAACTATGGGTGGCGTTTCCCTTTAAAGGTAGTATACACCATTTGCAGATATCAAAAATATTTACTACCGAATTATTAAGAAATATCTTACTCATTTGAAAGTAAATGTTGATTCTAGGCATCCAGCAAAAGGATTGCGTTAGATATCCTGTAATTATTTCGAAAAATATAATTTTATAATGAAAAATTCCGGACGGCGATCGCAAAAAAACTAAGATAACATAAGAATAACTGCTCGACGCCTGTTGAAAAAACCCGCTGTTTTTCGTGCTTTACTCGGCATCCATGATTGTAAAACTTCGGACAGCTCAGTTAAACAATATTTACTATAAATTACAACCCCCCAAATCAACTTATTCATGATAATTCAAGCAATGACCAATGGTGTATACTACCTTTAACCAGTTAACGTTGGGATTATTTTAATACTGAAACCTTTGTATCACGTCATTCTACGCAAAAATAAACAATTTCTTTCAATTTTTTCAACAAACTTAGTTTAATGATTTTGTATGCCAGTGATAGGACGAGTCACCTTCTAAAATGGTTTAAATTATTTCCAAAAGAGAAAAAGACAATTGTATACTGAAATCATACACACATTTCAGATGGTATAATTAATTTCAAAAGATTTACAGGAACGGTGTTGTTTTCAAGACGTACATGTACGCACCCCTGCTCACCATACGTATACGCACGATTTAAAAGGAATGAGCAAAGGGAAATCTTCAAAACAAAGTGGCATTCCATTCCTAAATCCCCAAGTTTTGTGACGATGTTTTTTGTTTAACGGTCTTTTCATTGTAACTTCTGGTCTGGTGGCGTTATCGATATTTCTCCCCTCAACTTGTTCTAAACATGAAACTGATTACCGGTACATACTTGTATCAATTACAAAGTAAATTTAGCAAACTTCGCCAAACTTCGCCGCTTTTGCGGTTGATTTTGTAGTGATTTTTTAAGATTAAATTTATTAATCTTCAAATGTTACATAATGTCACACCTTCCTGGACGATCATCACAGATTTATTTAAGACACATCTGTGAATGGTCCCAAGGGAGACCTGTAAAATCTTAAGTTGATCCGACTTTCTAAAGTGCCTAAAGTCAGTGGTCTCAAATTAAATTCTGCCTACCGAAACAAGATTTGCTTTGGCAGTGAGGGCTGCACCCCAATCTGGATCTGTACAGGGTGGTATCAAGTAAGGGGCGAGGTGGTATGGGAAGTACTACTAGGGATATCACTGAAAACATATTCCCATTGCAGACTAATGATCAAAAACATGTTGGACCCCCTAATAAACAATTTAGCAAATATCTGTCCTGAATACTTGTATTGTCTCATAAATCAAAGGGCTTCTTTGCATACCATCACTCAGCACTGGGACACACTATCAGACACAAGAGCCATAAACTGCCTAATAAATCCTTGTAATTGGATCAAGTGTGTTGAACCATGAACCAGATTGATGCTTAATTGTTTCCACCCAGAAAGTATGCCAATGAGTACACAGCTGATGGACTTCAACATTTTACGATTTTTGTAAGCACATCCAATTGGAGTTCATTGTCCACTCATGTTTGGATTTTGTTCACATGTATACGTACAGCCAGAGGGCTCTGTGTGGTTGTACAACTTTGAAATAGAACGGTTTACAGTTTACATGCTAGTATATTTTGTCTAAGTTTTTAACCAGTTTGTGCCGGTTGACGTATATTTATACACGCAAAATTTAAAACGAGATTCAAAACGAATGACAAATAAACACGTCCCGAGCAAGGCCCCCCAGTTGTTTACTATCTCCACGGATGGCCCATTAATTCGTCGGGTACAGCAGTTTAATTTCACGAAGGTTGTTGTGGTTGCCGTGTATTTATGTCAAAAGTTACCCACTAGCGCTGCACAGGACGGGTATATATGACTGACATACATGTATGGCATACACGCGGTGGACGTGAATTTACGTCAATGTTGCCAAGCATGCTTCGTTGGCGCGGTGGACGTGTATACGCTATATCGTGGTATCACGCTTAGATATGAATTAACCTTATTCAAACTGTATACAAGACTGTGTCAAATATTGATGTATGAATACGATTAAAACTGCTGCAAACTGCTTTATACTGGCTGGAATGACCTGAAATATACAAATCAAATACATGTAAGTTTAAGAGGGCCTAATATTTCAATCTGAACAAGAAATTCCTCAGAGACAAAATGGCTGTTTACATGAAACAAATATATGAAGGGGGCCATAAATGATGCACAACTTATTGGCTGAAGAAACACAACAAAGAAATACAAATAGTCCAGTGGAACAATCAACAAAAGGAGGATTAGGCTAAGGGATAAGAGATGAGGTAGAGTGGGTAAGATCAAAGGCAGACCAAGGGGGGGGAAAAGTGTGAATTTGGGTAAGGAACAAAAACGGAATAGGTATTAAAAAACCACAAGGGGTCCAGGGTGAAGATCAAAGGGAATAACTAACAAAGAAGATTGACTAGGAGTAATTGGAAAGGGGGGGGGGGAGGGGTCGTGACTTGTGAGTGGACTTTTCAAAATGTGGATTAAGTTTCTAATTTTACATTGATGCAATGAAGGTACATGTATATTGCTTAATGTTTATTGTCACTGTATGTCAATTGTCTTTTAATACACAAATTTAGACCACAATTGATCTGTCTTTTATGTATAATGGGACCATATGGAAGACCAGTGGATTTTAATGAATGGGCCAACCAGATAAAATAAGAAATAAATAAATAAAATAAGAGATAAACAGAAATCTACAACTATGTTTTAGCCTTACATATAACATGTGTAACCGGGGAGAGTGGAAGGGAGATGGAAGATAAATGGACAGCTTGACCACTCTCTGCCCAACCGAGCGGTTACCACAAAAATAAAATACAATTGGGTGTGGAAGCAAAGATATTTTTCTGTCTATGAATATATATATTTATTTACACAATTTAAGGAGTATTCACAAAATACTTGACTTATTAAAAATAGAGACAATGAAGTATATACCACGTATCGGTGGCTTGTAACTCACGAGAGCTACCAAACAACAGGGTTGTACTAAGAATGATAAATAATAATGTTGTTATAGGAACGATTTGCCTACAATAATGATAAAATATCGATGTGGCTATAAGAAAACGATAAATATCGATGTGGCTATACGAAAAACGACAGTCAAAGGGAATGCTTTGTAGACTGGTATCCAGATATCTGAAATAATAATAAGATGCACAAATAATTGTTGAGAAATAATATTTTTGAATGATCATTTGCAATTTAGTAAAAACAAGAATAATATTTATAAAACTATTACTATCTTCAAAGTATTTGTATTGGTAATAAGTAGCCACGATAATTCAAGTTTTATGTGAGTTTGCTGAACGTAAAAACAAAACCAAACACTGAATAATTAAGCGTTCTAAAATTCACCAATACATATTATAATAAAGTTACATTGTAGTTGTTTTTCCAAAACTATACGAATAAAACACCAGTCTTGAACTACTCACCACTTGGGGTCCAGGTAAGCCCATGCCATCGCCGCCATCCAGGAATAGAAATAATTGCAAGGTAGAGTATGGATGCTTGCAAATGCACTGGCTGCTTGGCTAGCTATAATGATGGTCCTCACGGCAAAGTGAGTTTTTCAAAAACGACTGACATTTGTAATTCACTGAAGAGGAAAACTTACCGAACTATAAAGGGGATTATTCAAATTGCATTGTGCACAATCACACTGTGCGGTACAAACAAGTTCGTTAAACTTTCGTTTAAATCTGGTGATTCAGCATTAATGTAGCGCGCGAAAAATAAAAAGTCATCCTACAGTACATGTACAAAGTTTGGTTGGCCACGAGAGGGCGCTATCAGGTACACGGCCAGACGCTCCGCGTGCGAGCGCGCCAGGTGGGCGTCGGTACAAACGACACACGGACATGACACGACTTTACATCACACAGGATTAAAAACGGTATTCTATTTACAAAACTATAAATTATATTGTTTAAAGGACCTGTTGGGTTTGGTGTAAAAACTGAACTGGTCACACTCACCCCCTAGTTTTAGAAAGAAAAGATTTTTTTATATACTTTTTTTTGTGAAGGAAATAAATTAAATGTCCACGTGCTGCACTAGTTACACACAGTCTGGACAGTACGTACATAGACTCCCGTTATGATTCATAGCATTTCTAAATCTTGTCCAACACTTTCTTTGACCAAATATTAACAGAGAAGAAAACAAATATTGACGAGTCAGAAGTCCATCCCTAGTCTGTCACTAAGGCAGAGTTTATCTCATATATAGACAAATAGAAACTCTTCAAGATAGTCGCTTCAATAGGAATAATAATTTGCAAAAAGATTACAAAATAGATGTCCTGATGAAGAATATTGGATGTAGATATCCAGGTCAGGATGTCCCTGACTTGAGTTTACCTCACTGGACTCATCACGTTTAAACTTCACCATGGATTCAATAGAGATGATCAAAAAAGTGCTGAAAACAAGAAAAATAGCAAGGTAAGCTATAGTATAGATCATTGTCAGATGGAGGGTTCTGTTTAAAGTAGAAAATCAGAGTTGAGGGGAATCATTCATACACCCCTTTCTTTTTAGATGTTTCTTAAAGTAGGACAAATTACAAATTATAGACAAATTTCAGTTATTAGTTCTTAAACTAATGAGCAAAAACCCATATAGTAATACCACGGTGAGTTAATGCACAGATGACAGAATTTGAGAAGGTAATCACCGGCCCGTAGAGCATAGGTGATGATAAATGTATCATATCATAAAAAGACATTTATTTAAAAAACAAATACTATTACCCTTGAGTATGCCACTTTCAGTCTATCCATCAGTATAGCTTTGAAAGGTTAGCAGCCAACAATAGAATATACTTATCTGTTGTAACAGCCATATAGAATAGAGCTTAAACAAGATAAGCAAGGTAACTGCTGGAACAATCCAAAGTAGATGTACATAACCGAATGCCTGTCCAATAATCATAGCTATTAAAAGGAGTATGATACTGACCAGTAACCTAATTGTTTGCAGATCACTAATGAGCAGCAGATGTTGCTGGCTGAGGACAGAGCGAGGTAACTTGTGGACATTGGTGTGCTTCCCCTTTGTGGAACGACCTGAACGTCGAAGAGGTGGGTCTGAAGGTGGTGATTTTGGTTGGTTTGGAGGAATAGTATTATCTTCCTCTGGAAAGAACATTTCAACTTCAAAATCAGAATCAGATGTAGTAGATCTAGAACTTGATGAAGTTATGTCCTCTAGGTAAGCAGTACTAGGAAATGATGGAAAAGTAGAAAGTTTACCCAAAGGGGTGGAAACAAGCTTAAGTTCAGAGGAGTTGACAGTTTTCAACCCACCAGTGCCGTCCGCTAACTCAATGGTATATACAAAGCAATCATCAGAAATGCGACAAATTACCCTATATATATCAGGGAAGTAGTGGTCTTGGATTTTACTTCTGCCTCTACTGTGTTTGCGAAGATAGACAAGATCACCTACTTTAAACCTGTTGGGATTGGCCTTGCGGTCAAAATGCATTTTACTCTTTTCTAGCTCATGTTGTGTTCTCCTTTGTGCTAGATGGTAAACCTCCTTTAACCTGGACTGGTGGAGAGCAACCCAATCATTGCAGATCTTTTCAGGTAGGTCTCCGTTTAGGAGAAGATCTACTGGCAGCAAAGGTTCACGACCAAACATGAGGTAGAAAGGAGAGAAACCTGTGGCGGAGTGTTCAGTAGAATTGTATGCAAAGAGAAGTTCTGGTAGATGTTTTGGCCAAGATTGCTTCTGTTTAGCAGATAAGGTGCGAAGAAGATTATGCATGGTGCGGTTGAATCTCTCGCACTGTGCATTACCCTGGGGATGATAGGGGGTAGTTCTAGATTTTGTGATGTTGTACATTTTACATAGGTTGGCAATAAGGTCTCCTTCAAATTGGCGTCCTTGGTCAGAGTGAATACGCTGTGGAACTCCATATTTGAAAAACCACTCCTTAACTAGAGCATTGGCTGTAGTTTTGGCTTTCTGATCCTTGGTCGGGACTGCTACAGTGAACTTACTGAAAACGTCAGTGATTATAAGTACGTTCTCAGTTCTATCAGATGCCTGCTCTAATAAAGTAAAATCAATGGCTATTGTCTCAAGTGGCCTAGAGGCGATCAAATGACCAAGAGGGTTCCTTACAGATGGTACAGGTAACTTCGCCACAGAACAACGCTCGCATTCACGAACCCACTTCTTGATGTCTCGAAACATAAAAGGCCAAAAACAGCGCCGACGAACTAGAGACATAGTCCTCTCTTCACCCTGATGACCAAAATCATTGTGTAGGCTGGTCAGGATTTTAGATTTCAGGCTAGAGGGAAGAACCACTTGGTGTAGAGCACCAAGCACAGGATCTTGAACTGCCCGGTATAGCACTCCATTGTCAAGTGCAAGGCGCTTAGATTGACTCAGCAGGACCTTGACTGGCGAGGGTTCGTGCTTTCTACCTGACTTATCTAGGTTGAGTGAACTGTGATACTGTAAATACCTGTGAATACTAGGATCCGCCTGCTGTAATGTGGCTAACTCTGCTGTGGATAGGGATGGAAAAGAAGTTACAGAAGAACGAATATCAGCTTGGACCCGAGCTGGGCAAAGTTCACCAACTGTGTTAAATATCTTTACCTGCAAGGTTGCTGGGAAAGGAGTCGAAACAGCCTTGAACTTGCTTTCTGCTGCTATTATTTCAGAGATGTCACATTGCTCACTCTCTGTATAATGTTGACGAGAGAGTCCATCCGCATTAGAGTTAGCACGGCCAGGGCGATATATGATGTTGAAATTGTAAGCTGCCAAAGTGGCAACCCACCGCTGCTCAGTCGCACCAAGTTTCGCCGTAGCGAGATGACTCAATGGGTTATTATCTGTCCTAACAGTGAACACTGAACAATAGAGATAGTCTTTGAATTTCTCAGTGATAGCCCACTTCAGTCCTAATAATTCCAGCTTACGAGAGCTGTAGTTCTCCATCTTTTTTTCATTCTCTCGCAGACAACGACTGGCAAAGGCTACCACCTTCTCCTCTCCTCCTTGGATTTGTGACAGCACAGCACCTAAGCCTGATAGACTTGCATCCACATCAAGTATGAAAGGAAGGTCAAAATCAGCAAAGGTGAGGATAGGGGGTTCGACAAATTTGGATTTTAGTTCCTCAAAGGCATTCTGACAGGCTTCTGACCACTGCTTCCGGAATATTTTTGGTGGACAATGTTGACCTTTTCCAACCAAAGCATGAAGAGGGCCAGCAATCCGGGAAAAGTTCTTGATGTACCGTCGGTAATAGCTTGCAAAACCTAGGAAGGAACGAAGCTGCTTAGTCGTACGAGGCACAGGCCATTCGACGATAGCCTTAGTCTTATCAGAGTTGGTAGCAATACCCTCTTCAGACAAGGTATGACCCAGATAGTTGATCTGTTTACAGAATAGATGGCATTTAGAGGGTTTCAGTTTCAGATTATGTTCTTTCAACCTACAGAAAACAGTATCAAGATGATGCAAGTGTTCCTCAAAGGTCTTGGAGAAGATACACACATCGTCAAGGTAAACAAAAATCAGTTGGTACATAAGGTCACCCATGCATTTTTGCATTAACCTTTGAAATGTAGCAGGGGCACCACATAAACCGAAAGGCATTCTGGTATATTCGTACAAGCCCATAGGTGTAATAAAGGCTGTCTTTTCCTGATCGGACTCTCGAACCCGCACTTGATGGTATCCGCTGGCCAAGTCTAACGACGAAAAGAATTTGGCACCAACAGGAGAGTCGATGAGTTCGTCGATGCGAGGGAGAGGAAAGGCATCCTTCTTAGTGTCGGCATTAAGGCGTCGGTAGTCAACGCACATACGCAGAGAACCATCCTTCTTTCTGACCAATACAATGGGTGCAGCGTAGGGACTGTGACTTTCTTGGATTATGTTGTGGGTGAGTAGCATCTGTATATGTTTCTTTACTTCCTCATATTGATTTGGAGGTATACGCCTATAGGTTTGTGAAATGGGTTGAGAATTGGAAGTTTCAATATGATGCTCGACAGTGTCAGTGTCACCCAAGTCAAAGTCGTGACAAGCAAAGACATCTTTATGTTTTTCAAGAATGTCTTTAACTTTATTCAGTTGTTCTGGTGTGCCATCAAAGCCGGATATATCGACTGAAACTGAAGCAGAAATAGGGTCTTCAGCTTTAGTGACTATAATCTCTTCAGAAGTTACTTCAAAGTCAACTTTCAATGAGTCATCCACCACAGAATCTACTCTACGAAGGACACCTATCCGAGTTCTAGGACGCAAGGTGTACCCCGAGCTGGTCATGTTGTCGATCCTGACTGGAACCGTCTTGCCTAGTTGAACTAAGGAAGATGCCACAAGAAGACCAACTGGAAGGTGATCACTGTTACGGAGGGGTTCGACAACAGCTGTTTGAAAGAACAAATGTTGAGGAGCAGTACAAGGAATGGTAACAGAAGTATTGGAAGGAATGTATACTGATTGGTTAGAAGACCGCACAAAAGACACAGTATCTTGATACTTGTCTCGAGCGTCTATCTGTAGAGACAGAACAGACTTCAAGAAATGTAGAGGGGACGAAGTATGTAAGCTGGCATCACCCAAAGCGCTTACCAACGAATTCAAAACATTCATCCCAAGGAGACCTGGGACTAGTTGTTTCTCCTTCTTGATATCAACATCAACCGGATCACGGACGACTAGGAAACCGATCTGAGGCAGAATGATCCCATCACAATTGAGGTCTAGCTCCAAATATCCAATGTATGGTATCTCTAAGCCATTAGCAGCTGTTATGCGTAAACAGGGGCCGTTTTGTCTTAATTCGGTTCCTGTTGACTTAAGATGTGTTAGGAAAAAATCCTCAGTAATTGTCGATACCATCGAACCTGTGTCAATGAGACATTTTGCCTCGATGGTTCCCAGTCTTATAGTGAGAGTGGGACAGCTGCCAATTAGATTAGAGGTGAAAGGACCCCTATCAGCATGACAAGCACTAGAAAAAGGGCCCGTAATTTCCCTCTCTACGAAGGGACCCTGGTCCGAGAGAGGAGTTAGTTTCCCTGATTACTAGGGGATTTTTTTGATTTCCTCAACTCCTCTATCGTACCATGTGCCTCTTGGAGTTGTCGTTTAAAACACCTCTCTGCTGTATGACCTACTCTAGTACAAAATGCACAAGTTGTGTTTGTCTGTCTCCTGTCTGTGGTATTAGGTTTCGATTGTGCCAATTTATGAACAAGGCTTGTCAATTCATCAAGCTGTTTTTGTTGATGATCAATTTGTTCTTGTTGTTTGACCATGATGTCAAGTAATGATTTGGCACTTGGCTCTTCTGTTACAGATTGTTTTCTTACCGCCACTGGTGCATGGGATGTACTGGAGGCATCCTCATCTTCAGCCCACTCGATGGCCTCGGTCCTCAAGGCAAAGAAGTTCATTGAAGGTGACTCTCGAAGTTTACTTTTTAAGTACTTTCGTAAAAGAACATCGTGAACCCCTTCTGCAAACTGGTCTTTAACCAGCAAGGTAACCTACCGGGGAGAGTGGAAGGGAGATGGAAGATAAATGGACAGCTTGACCACTCTCTGCCCAACCGAGCGGTTACCACAAAAATAAAATACAATTGGGTGTGGAAGCAAAGATATTTTTCTGTCTATGAATATATATATTTATTTACACAATTTAAGGAGTATTCACAAAATACTTGACTTATTAAAAATAGAGACAATGAAGTATATACCACGTATCGGTGGCTTGTAACTCACGAGAGCTACCAAACAACAGGGTTGTACTAAGAATGATAAATAATAATGTTGTTATAGGAACGATTTGCCTACAATAATGATAAAATATCGATGTGGCTATAAGAAAACGATAAATATCGATGTGGCTATACGAAAAACGACAGTCAAAGGGAATGCTTTGTAGACTGGTATCCAGATATCTGAAATAATAATAAGATGCACAAATAATTGTTGAGAAATAATATTTTTGAATGATCATTTGCAATTTAGTAAAAACAAGAATAATATTTATAAAACTATTACTATCTTCAAAGTATTTGTATTGGTAATAAGTAGCCACGATAATTAAAGTTTTATGTGAGTTTGCTGAACGTAAAAACAAAACCAAACACTGAATAATTAAGCGTTCTAAAATTCACCAATACATATTATAATAAAGTTACATTGTAGTTGTTTTTCCAAAACTATACGAATAAAACACCAGTCTTGAACTACTCACCACTTGGGGTCCAGGTAAGCCCATGCCATCGCCGCCATCCAGGAATAGAAATAATTGCAAGGTAGAGTATGGATGCTTGCAAATGCACTGGCTGCTTGGCTAGCTATAATGATGGTCCTCACGGCAAAGTGAGTTTTTCAAAAACGACTGACATTTGTAATTCACTGAAGAGGAAAACTTACCGAACTATAAAGGGGATTATTCAAATTGCATTGTGCACAATCACACTGTGCGGTACAAACAAGTTCGTTAAACTTTCGTTTAAATCTGGTGATTCAGCATTAATGTAGCGCGCGAAAAATAAAAAGTCATCCTACAGTACATGTACAAAGTTTGGTTGGCCACGAGAGGGCGCTATCAGGTACACGGCCAGACGCTCCGCGTGCGAGCGCGCCAGGTGGGCGTCGGTACAAACGACACACGGACATGACACGACTTTACATCACACAGGATTAAAAACGGTATTCTATTTACAAAACTATAAATTATATTGTTTAAAGGACCTGTTGGGTTTGGTGTAAAAACTGAACTGGTCACACATGTATAATGCAGGCTGTATTGACAAGATTGAATTTGACTGTTCGTTCACAGACTCAATATTATTAGTCATGGACACTAGTGCTACTGTACCCTACCATCATACTCCAGCAGTTTGTAATGCAATGATTGGTGTGATAAAAGATGTAAGTACATCCATGGAGGAATAAGAAGGCTTCTTATTCCTCCATGGTACATTATACATGAGAGGTCAAGATATAGGACACAGTGGCATAAAAAGTGAAACAGAAAGTACTTGTTCAGAGGTCAGGATGGGGAAAGGTGCCTCGCATGGTAGAAAGGTAAAAAGCCGATTTGCTTCATGCACTCAACTTGAAAACACATTTGCGCAAAGCTGCTAAAAACATTTTTTTTGTAAAATCATGCAGATATATAGGAAGCATACATATTAAAGATGTTTATTCTCTGATTATAGCGCCACTCATGAGATTCATGGCTAAAAATGTTTGAATACACAGATGTGACAGATGGAAACGGGCTCTTCAAGTCTTGAGATGGAATTCATGTATTTATTCCTTCATGATCATCACTGGCTGCATGGCAGCTGCGCGCAGCCAGCGCTGTAGAAAAACTTTCTCAACAGAAGACTTTTTATGTGTTTTCGTGTCAGTGGCTACTTCAAGACTGGACTATTACTATTTGACCACAAGGATGTGTGGGCCTAGTGCCTCACATTCCTGGGCAACTATCAAGAGATTACAAGGGGCAATAAACAAGAGTGACTAGAAAACCTAATGAATAATATTGAGTCGGGGGCAGTGGGTATGGTCACAATGGTGATTTACTTTAGCAGAGGAGTGGAATGTGGTTGCGACCCTGTGAGGGCCAAAGATAAAATTTTCTCACAGTGGCTCGACAGCCTAGGTTATGTACATGTACAATTTTTCTCCCAAAAAAACCAAATATCGATTTATACTTGGAAATAAAATTGATCCAGAATATGTCAAAAAGCTATAAATTGTAAAATGTTCAAACACACTAACATACAGTTTACCACTTAAATTTAAAATAAAGATTAAAGGTTGCTAAAAAACATCATTGAAATATTTCGCCGGTTACACAGATAACCACAAGGGAAACGGACTAGGTAAATTTGCATAAATTTATTCAAAGTGAACAAAGAAATTGGCAAGGTGGGACTCGAACCTGCGACCTTCGAAATACCGGACCGGTGATCTATAAACTGGTTCGCAGGTTCGAGTCCTGTCTAGCTCGCCAATTTCTTCATACTTTGAAATATAGGCAAATTTACCTTGTCAGTTTCCATTGTGGTTAATTCATGAATGAAATTTTTTTTTTTTTAAATACACTCAGCCCAATTCATGCCTCACCCTGAATAAAAACAAGAAAGCAAAACTTACCAATGTTTCTCTCAATTCTTGGAGAGAAACTGCACCTCAGTTCTTTTGACAAGCAATATATCCCATGCAATGGAAAATCTCCAGTGACCACATGCTGCAGATGACATGTGGGCTCTGCACACAGTGTGCCCATGGTGTGCCATATCAGTTGCCGACTTTGTAGAAAGCCAATCACGCCTATGTGAAAATAAATAGGCCAGTGCTGAGAGTGAGAGCTTTGCTGGCTCAGAGTGGTGGACATGTAGCTTGCGGCTTCATATGTGTATTCATGGTGTATGCGAGTCCCTGTTAGGGCTCTCCACAAAAAAAGGGGGGGGGGGGTACAAAAAGTCAAGTACTCTCCAATCTCCATAGAGCTTTTCTGGAGAGTTCAGTTCAAGGTAAATATGTTCATGGAGGAAGGAATGTCATGCCGAATGAATTGGTACTGTACATGTAGGCCTACTTTGTATACTAAACAGTAAATCATAAAGAATGGGGAAAACAAGTTGTGTACCCTGTGGTCAGGTCAGGTCAGGTCAGTTTTATTCTCTCCCTATTCTCTCCCCATTTCTGTAATTTCCCACAAACTTCTGAAAGTAATCTTTGTTGTACATTGTACATACACAGTTATTATTTTAATGAAATCCAAGTAAGTTAAAACATGCTTTTTTATATTATAAAGTATTTTAACAAAGTCAGCTTTCCTTTACAGATGATATACTGGTTGTTTTATGAAGGATGCTGTCGACCTTGGGCCTTGAAAGTCGATCTTGCTGTTATGTTATTGTATTTGAACCATTTATAGTTTGTAACCCTTTTTAATATATTTCTTGGTTTTTTCTTTTAGATTGTTATGTTCTGTAATGTACCCTATTATTGTCTGTGCATAGAGCATGGTCTGTGCAGGTAAGTGGTCTAATAAGTGGTGGTTGTTTGTACCCATGCAGCCATGACCCATGGTGCCATAAACACCTGATGTTTATCTGCACAGTGCAAATGCTTCTCTTTGTTTTCTAAGATGGTGGCATCTTGCCTTCTTAGTTTTATTGCTCTCTTCCAGGTAGGGGGGTTAAAGAGGTGGGAGGAGCCAGCATCTGTCTTCTTAATCTCTATCCCATAATTTCAACTTGGAATTGGCTAATCAGTGAATCACACTGTTGTTGTGGATACACACCTGTCCAATGAAAGCTTGGGGATTTCCAGGTAGTCCCAGGTGAGTGGGGGTATATCCAAGCTAAATTTTCAAGGCTTGAGGCATTCTGATTCTTGCTTTTGTGTTGCAGACAACCGACCACACCGTGCAAGATTCAACTAGCAAAAAGCATCTTTGAACTGTTCGAGTTACTGAAGATCTGTATCGCAAGTATACCCTTTTCTTTGCATTGTAATTTGTATATTTCTGAATTTCATGATTTGATGTAGACATTCTAAAGGTATTCATACAGCCTGGCTAAAAACTATATAGCTGTGTTTTGTTATATAATTTATTATTTTGGAAAGGAATTTTCAAAAACACATAGATTGAATTTTGCCAAATTTGAGCATGTTTGCTGTTCTGATTGGATAAGGATTATGGTTTTACAGTCACTTCGCCCATATTCCACTTCGCCTACAACCACTTCGCCCACTTACCACTTCACCTACGCGCCACTTCGCCCATTTACCACTTCGCCCATGCATAGCGCGCCCGTGTTAATTCGACAGGGTACGTTGCACGGTTGAGGCGGGGGGGGGGGGGATTGTCCGGTGGCCCGGCCTGGCATGCCCTAACCCTGTAGATATATTTGGGAATGACCATGACGCGTGGTGCCTGTTTGAAAAGACACGACAGGAATCAGGATTATTACTTTTCTGCAATGTATACATGAGTAAAGGCTTTTAAAATCTGTTTTCTTGGCGAATGCCAAGATCCAAAGAGAATGTTTTTAGGAGGAAACCAACCAAGTAGGCCCACCAATTTGGGCACTTTGGCAGCCAAATTCATGAATACGAATCTCCCATTTTTTGCACAAATTTCAATGCAAGTTCAGATCAGGGTTCAGATCAACATTTAGTTAAATAATTATTAAACGGTCCGTTTTAAATATAAAAGCATGCGACTACACTTTTCAACAATGCATTTTAAATGCATTCAAAAAAACCAAAACATTGGGTCATTCAAATTCAGTAATTCACGTAATTCACGGCATCCAACTCACACAAAGTTTGGAATTTTGTGTCATTTTCATTATACGGATACAATTTTGACTAAAAATAGTATGAAATATACCTGTAAAATCATGCACTTAAAAATTACCAATCGATACAAAAGTTGGCATATGATATCGCACAATGGACCTGTTTGTGCTTAGCAGATTTCCAAAAATTCCGCTAAATTGTACACAAACGAATTACAAATTTTGCTAAGAATTGACAGTTTGGACAGTTCACCACAACTTATATTAATTATAACTTTATTGGCATTATATATTAATCCGGTTGGGGCTCTATAACAAACTAAATCAAAAATTCCAAAAAAAGGAGTTATAGAGTCCTAATTATTTGGTCTACTGCCAGACGATTCTATAAATGACGAAGCTACGCAAATTCAAAAAAAAATACACCTTTAATTTTATCTTAATATGATTTTACTTTAACATGTTTAATATCCCCACTATGTTTTCCTTTAATACCTTATTACCGTACAGCTTATCAACCACCAGAAATTCTGATGAGAAATCATGATTTTATGCCGTAAATTTTCTTTACTATTTTTTTAACACGGGCGCGCGCTATGCATGGGCGAAGTGGTAAATGGGCGAAGTGACGCGTAGGCGAAGTGACGCGTAGGCGAAGTGACGCGTAGGCGAAGTGGTAAATGGGCAAATGGGCGAAGTGGTTGTGGGCGAAGTGGAAAATGGGCGAAGTGACTGACAAGCGAATTATGTGGATGGTATATTGTACAGGTTGGTCTAGAAAACTAGTTTGGATAGACAGAGTAATCGTTCTAGATAAAAAAAGATACCAAGTTCGCCAGATTCGGTCCGGTAGTTTTCATTTTCTTAAACCAAGTACTAGCTTTGGGGGGGGGGGGGGGGGGGGGGGGGGGGGGGGTCGGTTGGACATTTGATCTATAGAAGCACAAAAGCAATGAAAAGGCGTGTCAAATTTACCACAGACTTGTTCTAGAAAAGATCCCTAAAATGAAAACTACTGGACTGAATCAGGTTATCTCGATATCTATGCCATCTAGTTTTTCTAGTCGGAGGATAGGATACTGGGAATAGGCTGTTCCATTTTTAACACCCTGTACTACTTAGTACAAAATTTTATCAGAAGGAAATTAACAGGTCAACTTGTATGCGAGCCAACTCGTACACCGATTGGTCAACTAATTCGCGGGACACCTCGTACGTACTCAAAGGTACAATTTGCAGACATCAACAAAAGTTATTACTTAATTATTAAAAAATATCTTACATATTTGAAACTATAAAGTAAATAATGATTCTAGGCATCCAGCAAAACGATTATACTACTGTAGGTATCTTGTCATTGTTCCAAAAATTCAAATTTTATAAAAAAAAAATTTGTTACGAAAAATAATATTTTTTTTTTATATAAAAAGAACAACTGCCCAAATATTGAAAATGAAGGCTGTTTTCTTGCTTTTTTTCCCCGCCCCTGTGATTATGAAACCTCGGATAGTTCAGTTAAACGATATTTAATACTTGAACATGTTTAACCAGTTCGCGCCGGGATTACTTTAACATCGCCAAGCCGACGGGCGGGATTATTTTTAATGAAACTCAATCCGAAGCAGGTTCAGGCTGATAGTGCCGGGAAGCACACCCACGCATTTCCGGCCTTGCGCGCTGCCGACATACATAATTTCCGAACTTGAACTTGGCGTGTTTATGCGTCATCCGTTTTGAATTTTGTAAAAATAAATTGCGTTTATATACGTCATCCGGCGCAAAGTGGTTAAAATACAACCCCCTTAAATCCACCCCTTCCTGATAATTTAAGCACTTACCGATGTGTGTACAACCTTAAATAAATCATTTTACTCTCCCCCTGACTGTGTATGTACAACATCATACAAAATGACATATGTGACCTGTCACCACAAAATGAGAGTAAAATCGGAAATATTGAAAATTGAGATATTGGTATTTTCAAATTCTTGAGAAAGAGAGCTTTCCAATGGTACATAACACTTGGGGTTTTTGGGATAACAGCCTTATACAGCGCTCTAGAAAGTTTCACAAAACGTGTTTGTGAGAAAACTTACTTTAAACATCTTAAACAAAACATGCAAAAGATTACAAAACAGGACAAGTAAGGTTCGGTTGAGCATAGCAACGGCTATGCTCTTATCATTATTTCTTCTTGAAATTGTTCATACAAACTATTGTATAAACAGCAAAATATCTAAATTTCGAAAACGTGGGATACTTACGAGGACCTGATTTGTATATTTAATTACCGTGTTAATTAGACCACTAATGGACTTTAATCCAAACACTAACTACGCAAACACTACACAAAATAGCTTAATTTAAGAGGTTTTCCATCATCTGATCTCACAAAAAATGGAAATATGTAGAGTAGGACTTGGGCTTTCCAAATTACGCAAAATCTTAAAATTGACCCCCCTTCATATTTTGACTTTGGATGGCCATATCTCTGAATCACATTGTGCAACTTTACTCTCATTTTGTGGTGACAGGTCACATATTTCCTCGTATTCACTTCCCTATTCGATCAATATTCACTCCTTCGTAGGATTTTTTTAAAGGAAAAATAGCGCTTCTTTTCCCCTTCTTGAATATTCTCTTTGGAACTTATGTAAGATTTTTTCTGAAAGCAAAAACAGCACCCTCTTTTGACTTTCCACTCCAATATCAATTTATTTGTAGGGGATCGCGAATTTTTATGTATAAAATTCATTTTTTTGAAATAATTACAGGATATCTAGCGCAATCCTTTTGCTGAATGCCTAGAATCATTATTTACTTTCAATTGAGTAAGATATTTCTTAATAATTCTTAATAATAAATATTTTTGATATGCAAATGGTGTATACTACCTTTAAACAATATTTACTATACAATACAACCCCCAAAATCCACCCATTCATGATAATTCAAGCAATTACCAATGGTGTATCCTAACCTTTAACTTAAAACACATGCAACATTGTGAACAACTTTTTCATATTCTAAGGACCCTTGTTATGCTTATGTATTTTTTTTCTTGCATTTTTGTGTGTTATTGTTGCCTCTGACAGCCATATTGTCCTTCCATTTGTACTGCCTTTTGTGCTTCCATTCATGCTGTGTTTGTGTTATTAGTGCTTTTCTATATTATTTGTAAAACTGTCATTACATAAGTCCCTGATTTGTGAGGAAAATGAGGTGTTTTTTTCCTGCAGTGACATTTTAAATAATTGTGTTCATAGATACTCCTTTTGGAAAGTTTCCCAGGCTGATTAGGAACTCCAGTTGGCCATGGAGGAGTTCAACTGTCTGGAGTCCGATGTTGGAGCAAGAGGTGCAGGTTAGTGTCTGATGTAGCTATTGATGTAGTTATCCTAAAAGTAGGATAACCCATTTGCAGATATCAAACAATTTACTACCGAATTATTAACCAGTTCGCGCCGGGATTATTTTAACATCGCCGAGCCGACGGGCGGGATTATTTTTAACGAAACGCGATCCGAAGCGGGTTCAGGCTGATAGTGCCGGAAAGCACACCCACGCATTTCCGCGTATGTATTCACCGCCAATCGCAGTCGTAAGACAAAAGAATTGGGTACGTCCACGATTGACAAAACGTCCACGATTCCAAATCGTGCACAAATCCAATGGAGGTCATCCGAAAACGTTAGAGTATAAACAAAAGAAGGAAAGACGGTCGGACAATGCCCCGTCCAACCTATATGGCCTTGCGCGCTGCTGACATACATTTCCGAACTTGAACTTGGCGTGTTTATGCGTCATCCGTTTTGAATTTGGGAAAACTTTTGCGTTTATAAATATACGTCATCCGGCGCGAACTGGTTAAGACAGCGATCACAAAAAAACCAATAACAACAAGAACTGCCCGACGCCGGTTTAAAACCAATGCCGCTTTACTTGCTTTTCTCAGCATCCATGATTGTAAAACATCCGGCAGGACAGTTGAACGATATTTACTTTAAATTACAACCAACCCCCACCCATTTCTGATAATTCAAGCAATCACCAATAGTGTATCCTACTTTTGAGACTTCAGATTTGGAATAAATTTATGCAATTTATATTAGCATGAAAATGTATGCTGGATGAAGATTCCAAAAATGAGTTGACAGTTCCTAACAATTGTAACAATTTCATGTTTACGTTTTCCCTGAATAAAAACGTTGCTTAAAATAATATTTGTTTTGATAAACTTGTTTTTAACATCCACAGCCATGTTTTGCTGTTGAACTCATTTATTTTTAAAAGGGGCATTACAGGATTGTGTTTAAAAAAATAACAAAATAAAATAACACCCAACATACGTATATCATTTGTTTTCTTATATATCGCAGGAGACAGCCAGGCTTCAGGAGGTGACCGGGGCCCTTCTGAAGTAAAGACTCCAAAGCCTGAGAAGCAAGGTTTGTGCCATGTTTGTTAACTTGAATGTGCAATTGCATAAGAGAAGAATGCAAAATGTACACTTTTTATCCTTGTGGTTTGTTCAGTCTTGAGTTTCTTCAAAATTTTTGCATTTACCTCTTCTATCTTGTCTGTATCATTTTAAGGTCACAAGGAAATAGCGACACATTAACATTCTTCTTCTATTCTTTAATCATTTTCCTAATTGCAGAGTATCTCCTCACTGATGGTTGGCAGCAGAGTCTGCCAGTGGTTGACCATCAGTGGGTTTCTCAGGCTTTGTTCCGGCCGTCCAAGAAGGGGAGGGTTGAGATGGACTTCAGCAAAGTCAACCGGCTGTGGTATGACCCTCCCCAACCTCAACTCATCCAGGGGCAGCCACCCAAGGCTGCCCAGTTCTACATGCACCAACTGCTCCTGTGGATGCCACGGAGGTTGTGGGCTGTGAGGCTGACCTGCCCCTCGGCCAGTTGCAGTGACCAGGAACTCCACTCAGCTGGCCTGTACCCACACGTCTGTCAGGTTGTGGACATAGACAGGTTCTACAACCTGGCGGCCGAGTACTTGGAGTGCTCACACTGCAAGAAGCAGTTCATCAGCTGGAGCCAGCCTATCCTAGAGCAGCTGGACTTCGGGCACCGTATCCAGTTCCCTGCCATCCTGACTGACAAGCAGGCTTGTGATGTCAGGGTGGTTTGCCTTCTGCGGTGCAGAGGGCCGGGGAACAGTCCATTCCAGCTGCAGCGCCAGCTTCCAGAGCAGCACAGCCGGGCCTGGTACCAGAAGACAGTCCACTACCTTTCACAATGTGATGAGTTCATCAAAGCCAGCCACAGTGACCTTATCACCCGCCCATCCTTCAAAGACCCCCCTTCTATGGCGCCTGTCCCTAGCTACCAGTGGCTGTTCAAGGTCTACTACAACGATGTCCTGCAGCGCATCGATGAGTCAAAAGCAGACATCACGTCAACGTTCGGCCGAATTTTAAAGGTTGATTCTACTAAGAAGGTGGGTTGGCACATTTCTTTATCCAAAGTATTTAAAACTGAACTGAGGGCAATGCTGTGATATCATCTAAAACACATGTTGTCCATTTTAGGTGTTTCCTGTTCATATTATGTACCCTAAACTTTGTGTTCACAAATGTTTGTGATATTGTTTGCTCATTTAGTACACTGTACTAACAAATATTTTCTTTTTCTTTTTAATTTATTCTACTCAAATGCAGGTGGCAAAAAAGCTGGCCGGGCAAACTCATGGTACTGCAGCATGGGCCACCAACGTAGGGAATGAGCTTGGACAGGTTCTGATGTGCGTGTTGACCGCTGCAGAAGGCCATGGCCTAGACCAGATGGCCAAGGGCCTTGTCACACGGTACCAGACCGCAGGTGTGCCCCCACCTGAGCTTCTCTATGTTGGCAGATACTGCTGCAGTACCGAGTCCCATCTCTTCACTGGCTGGCCCGACCTGCAAGTTCGTCTCGACATCTGGCACTTCATGAGGAGATTTGCATCAGGATGCTTGACAAAATCCCACCAGCTGTACGCAGTGTTTTTACGTCAGTTGTCGGCATGCATATTCTCATGGAGTGCCGAGGACGTCGAGCGGCTGAAGCAGGCTAAACGGGCACAGCCAGTATCCCAACATCTAGACAACCCCACCGACGAAGACATCAACCTCAAAAGGAAGTCCATGTCCCAACACTGCAGGAGGACCACCCGGGGTGTTGAGGAGACAACCCGCCTCATCAAAGACCTGCTGACAGCCTTTGATGGTGAGCAGGGGCGCGACACCCTGGGTGTGCCTCTTTTTGACTCGGCTCGCATCTGGGATATCTGGGAGTCCCAGAAGAGGCACATTGGCTGCATCCAGGATCCCCCCGGTGTACAACTCTACACCAAGACGGGTGAGGTGGTAGTGGGTGGGGTCACACTACCAGTGTACCGATGTGCTCGCGAGTCGACTTCAATGAGGTCCTTCAATGTACACCTGAACCGATTCATCCCTGGTAAGATGTTTGATTTTGTTGACTAAAAGAATGGTAACAGAGTAAAGTTGCACAAGTATACAGAGTTACAAAATGTATCAATGATGGTTGATGGTGCTCATTTTTGTGCACGGAAGTTTTTGTGTCCTGATGAATATTCTTGGTGCTTGGTGTATTTTCGCAGGAACCGTGGCGAATGACATCCACTTCCAGGCCTACTTGATGGAGGGGCTGGTTCGTTGGAACACAGATCGAGCCGCAGATGCCTTGCTCACTGGTGCCCCGGAACATCACGTGTACAGCAGCAATCTGCGGTTCTCTGTGAACCAACTCGCACAGCGTGTGCTTGGCAGGAGTATCACTCCCCAGTACACCACACCCCAGCCTTACACAGGTTGGTATCATTTCAGTTTTTCTGCTTTTTCTCAAAATTAGCTGTGTGGCACAATAAGTGCACAGTGACAGACAGGAGGAGTATTTTTTTAATGTTATATCATGATAATTTTTTTTCAGGAGAGCTCATCGGGGTCGAGTACCTCTTGCACCAAAACAACCAGGTGATTGGAGAGTACTCCCCCGATGATGCAGAGGGAGACGAGGATGACAGTGAGGGCGACGAGGAAGATGACCTGACCATCCCTCCTTTTGAGGAAGCATCAATGGCTGTCTCTCCTGAAACCCAGGCAACAGCTGAAAAACGTAAATTTATAATTTTACTAATTTTTATTTACATGTATTTATGTTGTAAATTTGATTTACTTATAGTTTTGTTGGCTTAATGTCATTTTACACAGCGGCAGTAACGAGTCCAAGGCGGGGTTTTAAACGGCCGCCCATGCTGGCAACACTGCCCGGTACATCGCCACCTTCTCAACCACCAAGCCCAAGCCCATCACGTCTCCCAAGACCTTCCTCAACTCTGCGCCGAGCAAAGCCTGCCACACTTTCCAGAAAACCTCCCAGCCCTCCATCAACGGACATTTCAACTCCGACTCTGGCGGCCACAACCCCACTTATCCCTGGACCACCAGCTCTGGAACACCCCCTCCCAGAACTGCCGGCCAGTGACGACCCCCTGGTTACAGAAGAAACTGACAAACCTGTAAGTACTATTTTGCTTGAAACAGGCACACCCTTTTGATGTAATCCCTTTTCAAACTTGTTAATGATGTGGCCTTCCTTGCATTAGTCTCGCACACAAAAGTCACAATTGAACTTCTGGGCACGTCCGAGCCGCCGGCTATAGGACTTTTATAGGAAATTATTTTTACAATATTATTGAAACATGCATTGCTGTCTACATTATTAAAGAAAAGTATAAAAAATGTTTGACATGAGCATACAGGTTGCTGGAAAGAGCCAAGCCCGGCCCCCAAAATCCCTGTACGTACATGTACTGCATGCCACGACACGGATGTAGGATAACCTACATTTGTACATAAATTATCTGGCAAAAACGGTCTTATACTGCATGTGGTCTACGCTTTAGAAAAGCTAGCGTGTGAACAAGAGAACAATAGAATGGTGTATGTATGACGTGAATAAACTTTAGTTTTCCTTTCTCTTTTTTGATATCGTTCACATTTTGTATATTTGAAATTAAATATAAAAATATAATATTTTTATATTCCTTTTAATAAAAAGAACAATGCTAAAACTACTAACTTTACAATTTGAAGCTCCCATTCTACCGGTATGTTCGGTTCCTTGTAAAGTCTCGTACGTTCTCGAGGTCAACTTACAGGCTCCGTTGTTACATGTATGTCCACTTATTGCAGGGTAAGCCTGTCGGACCTGACAACATCCCCGAGTACAACAGGATGAAGGCAACGACAGTGCCCCCCACCCATCCTGCACCACCCATAGTCATTGTCGTAATTCCTGCAGCCCCTCTTATCCTGCCACGTCCAGAGGGCCAGCCACGTCCGCAGGACCAACCTAGAAGTGAGCCCACACCAAGGAGCACCGTCGCCAACCGTCGCCGTGCTGCCAGAAAAGAGAAGGAGTCAGGCATACCTAAGAGAAAGTATGTGAGAAAAACCCAAATCACGATATGCTCCAAGTGTCGACAGCCTCGAGACCCAAAGAGTCACACCCAGTACTTCGGCAACCGATACTGTGCCAACACTTCAACGGAGACGTTAGAGGAGTGGCGGGCAAGAATGGAAGCTGAGCGAAGGGAGCAACAAGGCAAACCAGAGTGAAGACAGGGACTGGGAACGGTTGTAGGGTGCAGGGAAGGGGCACCACACAAATGGACTGGTGGTCCAACAAAATGGTTTTTAATGCTGCCAAATCCAAGGACAATGGTTTAAAATTGAGTACACCTAAAGAGTTTGTAAAGCCTACAATGCATGTTTTGGAAATGATTCAAAAGGCACTAAAAGACACAAATTGCACAATTTATTATTTAAAACAATGGCCAAACGTGTACTCAGTTTTCATACCTTTGTCCTGGATTTGAAGGTCCCAAGCCCTTTACAAAAAAGCAGAGGGGAAACCATACACATGTACCAAAAGGTTAAAGGTAAGATACATGTACACCATTGGTAACTGCTGAAATGATCACGAATGGTTGGATTTGGGGGGTTGTATCTTATAGTAAATATTGTTTTAATAACTAACCTTTCCGAAGTTTTACAATCATGGATGCTGAGATAAGCAGCGTACGTTTTCAACAGGCGTTGGGCAGTGGTTCTTATGTTGTACTTGGTTTTTTTTTCACGTTGCCTATAATCATTATTCACTTTCAAATAAGTAAGATATTTCTTAATATTTTGGTAATAACAATTTTGATATAAATGGTGTATCCGACGTTTAATCAGTAAATAGTGGAAGGTACCCAGTATAGCAATAATAACAAAAAAAATTAAAATATAAAATTATGATAACAGAAATCATGATAGATACCATAAAAATAACTCAAACAACTTTGTTCTAAATATAATACGTTGGCAGCTTCACAGTCTCGCAAAAATTAGACTGGACACAGAGAATATAAACTTCTTAAAGGGGTAAATTACCTTTTGAAGCTATCCAAAATACTGTTGAAAAGCTTACTTATTAAGGGAATAAATGTGTGTTCGAGTGGTTTTAATCACTCTGTTTAAGACCGCTTGGAGTCTGGGTGCTGATAATTACCCGAGCCAAAGGCCTTTGGCTCGGGTAATTATCAGCACCTAGACTCCAAGCGGTCTTAAACAGAGTGATTAAAACCACTCGAACACACATTTATTCCCATTCACAAATACCTTGTAAAATTCAGTCAAAAAAGCCCCGAAAATTCCGGAAAATTGTCGTAAGTAAATTTTGGTGTTTCGTCATTCTGTGTGTTTTTCCCTATCCATGTTCATGGGCCACTGTCAAATGACATGTTTCCGCCTCTGTCGCTCTAGAACACAATGCATGCAATAAAGCGTATTTACTATGAACCAGACTAAATGGCCTTTACTGCCATTGGCAACCTTGTTCCCAGGGCGTCGAGCTGTACGCGCCCAACACTACCTGCTCTTACTATTGGAGACGAGGTACGGTTGGAAATAAAGTAAGCCCTGGGGACGAGGTTGTGCACTTGGCGCTCCAGTGGGTCGTAAAGCAAGAAAAAGAAAACACATTTGGCAATTTGTTAATTCAAGTTACTTAACCCTGAAAATTGTATTTCTCAATAACAACACTTTCACATTTAAATATAAACTCAACTTGACAATGACAATTATTATTATTATGAACTTTAACAATGAAATTTACTTTGATAATTTCGGTAATTTACGTTAAACTGGACATTAAACAGCCGTATGTAATGTACGATCGCCGCGCCAGACACTTACTTACGACTGATTGGCAAATTACACTAATTTTTTTACCAAATCATCGGTAAATATTGGTAAATTATTGCTAAGCTTCATGTGTCAGTGTTTTAAGTTGACGATGGTGATGCATATATTCACGACGACGTTGCCAGTGAATTAGCAGTTAGCAAAGAGGGCCTGTGCCTACATTGACGTCAGATTGACGGCCACGTTTTCATTGCAGTCGGCGGACTGACGGGGCCCAACACTTGCACTTGCAGCGGGGACCCTGCTGTGCGGCACGGTCGCGATCTCCATCGGTGAGTGGTGGCAGTGAAGTGTCGTCTGCGAAGCGTCGGCTGAAGCCGGGATCAACCACATTGTGGAGGGCAGCTGACATTGTCTTTTTCTGCTTGTCGGAGGCATCACGGCAGTAGTGCTTGATGGAGGCTTCGTTCCGGTGACCGGACAATGTCATGATGGTGCGGTTGTCCAACCCTGCCTCATTTAGCGCTGTGATTGCCGTAGCTCTGATGCAGTGGTTGGTGTAGGTCAGACTCAACTCTGCCTCTTTGGAGATGTCCTTCATCATGGCACCGATTTTGTTCTTGCCAAGCGGTGCTTTGTAGTATCATGGATGTGCTTCTTCATCCATTGATGAGTACGGCCGCTGGAAAAAAGCCTCCTGGCCTGGGTGAAGCTTGCTCAGGTACACCTTCAGAGCTGCAACGGGGCAGACTTCGCTCCCTGGCTTTGGGTACATGTATCCGCTTTTCTCCCTCAAAGTCGTGCTGCAGGTCACCGGGATGATGTTTTGTTGCCTCCTTATGCGTCATCGTGACATACTCTTTGCCATCTGCATCCGTTTTGAAGGCAAAAGAATCCTTCTTCAGAAAACCCAAGCCCTCTCTGCCTCGCCTGCAGAAGAAGAGCTCTGTGTAAAACCAAACCATACGCAGAAGACTCGTTGGATTGGATGGCAATACATGTAGCACACCGCTTGAGAACATCTTCTACACATCCCCAGCCCTGATTGAACTTTTGTGTCGACTTTGGTCTTTTCCATCCTTCTTGAGTCGCTTCATTACTGCTTGGAACTGGTTGTTGGCAGACGAGAACTCTCTATCACGCGAGATATTGATTGTGCGCCTGTAAGGAGGACTTGTAAGGTGGCGATGGATGGCAGCCCTCATTCCTCTTAGCGACTGTAGCGAGTAGGCTGTTCCATCTTGTTTTTTTGCTTCAGCATAGAATCGACGCAGAAGTGAGGCCAACTCGATCACATCAAGACCTTCGAAATTTGGGCTGTCGCCAACACCAATCTGTCAATTAAATAAACATATCAAATTAAGTGTGGACAACTGGAAATACATACGTGTGCATTACAATCCTTTGGTACACAAGTAACATAGATTAGGGGTCCTACATTCATTTTATTAATTCATTCTTTTTGTCGTAGGCATATTTTATTTTTAAACATTATTTGATCCAAATAATTTTCTGAGGTTACGCTTTAGTACGAGACATTGGCATACAACATGCCTAACTTTTTCTTGATAGCTTTAATTTGCAACTTTAGTTTTGCTTCCAAAAAATTTAATTGTAATTGTGGGGCAATCCTACTACTTTTACTAGGCTTACATGCTTTTGGATAAAAATTTTGGATAAAAAATTCAAATAATTTTTTGTTTTCATAGAGCAGCCTCTAGTTTTGATTTTTGTGTGGAGATGAGCCAATTCAAGCATCAACGTTTTTTAAAAGGTTCGAATATGCTTAAATGTTGTGTCTTTTCTACAACTCCAATCGTTTGACTTCTTGAACAAATCAAAATAAAATAATGGCTTGATAGCTTTGCTACTTGTATTTTAAAAAGAAATGTCAGAAAAATACCCTACAATAATCAAATTGCCCATCAAAAGCAATAAAGTAAAAACGAAAAACTCTCCGACCTACATGTAGCTCTCAAGATTTTTACACCCCATGCTGTAACATAAGAGGTGCTCTTCTCATTCTTTTGGCCTTCCAATGTTGAAAGCTCTGCATCAGTCAGGTGGTCAAATCTAGCACTTTCAGCTTGATTTTCTTCATATTTTTCTTTATTTTCTGCTTCTTGATTCTCTTTTTCATTCATTGCCATCAATTCATCATCAGTGATATCGTCAAAATCAAAGTCAAAATTTGCATTCGGAATGTAGTCTGACATACTGAATGTGAATTGTACCAAAGTGTTGAAATAAATTTTGTGAAAATTTGTATATAAAAAATATTTATTGGGTTTTTGCAATGGTTTTAAATTACAATTTATTTAAAAATGGTTTTAAATATAATTAGTGTTTCACCCCAAATTCCCTGAACTCCGAAACCCACCTTTTTTGGGGGGAACCATTTATCTTCTTTCACAAAAGTAAATAACTTCCGAAATTATGACGTCACAACAAAAATAGCGCCGAGAAAGCAGACGATATTTTTACATCAACTTTTCAGGCTTTGCCAAGAAGATTATATTTATTAATCCATCTTGTATGGATTTAAATTACAACTCATTTAAAAATGGTTTTAAACATAATTAATCTCTTTACCCCAAATTCCCCTGAGCTTCATAACCCACCCACTTTCGGGGCAACAATTTAGCTTCTTTGATTAAAATAAATAATTTTTGAAATTGTGACGTCACTCCAAGTACGGAATGACACGCGCAACGCCGAAGTAGAAAAAATGTTGTCCATGTGCAGGAGCCACCTTTGTTGCCAGCTGGTCTAAAACACTTCCAGCCATGCATGTCTTTATCATCCGTTCAATACCGGCCACGTGACGGGCTCTCGACCAATAGGAATGCCTAAACTGTCCCAGGTATTTATGAATGCAAATTTAATCAACCACAGTAAGAATGAGACAAATAGGCGAGCCATTTTAGGTACATTAATAGAGAATAATTCTAAGGCTACTTTGGTATAGGCGGGGCCGAATAGAGTTGAGAAATTTCACAAGCTCAAAATTTCTTGACAAAAGGGAGGGAGGCTGGGAAGAAATTTGTTGAAGTTGTGTGGCAAATTCCTATTTCAGACTGATGCTATCTAAAAGTTACTCACAACTTTTACCCATTACATAGACCACAAGATAAGACCAACTTATTTCATGGATTTTTTTTAAATAATAATACACCAAGCTCACTATGAATTGCCCATCTGTTTCTGTGACTCCTAAGGAAATATGGCTAGAAACAGGATGTTTCTTCCGACCACAATATAATCTGATCAATTTACATCAAAAATGGAAAATTGTTTACAACCGAGATTTTGTTTTCAACCGGGAATTTGGTACTTCCTAGGCCTAACATTTATATAAAAAAAATCAAAGATGTTAACTGGAGTTATGATTAATAAATAATTATGAAAAAACTTGTTTTCAAGGATTTTGTTACTTTTGATGCTTCCTTTATAAAGGCAGTATAGCCTATTTTGCATCACGAACGATGTCCGTGCGCGCCTACCTACATGTAGTTAGCAGGCATGGCGAATTTGTAATTTCCCTACGATTAGATAGATAATAGGAAATCATTTTGGGGGGTTCGTGACTGTTCTGTTATAAAAATCCTTTTAAAACCACATTGTCAGAGATAAAAGTGGTTAAATGGAGGGAAAAATCAGGAAAGGCAATTCGCGTATTATCTGGTCTGCGAAGCAGTAATTGTAATGTTAACATTTGAGAAATCATGTAAATGTATGCCTTGTTCAGTGTCGTCACACATTTGTTCAGGCAACTTTTTTTATCTTATCTCTCATCTGTGAAAGTTTCAATTCATTACAAGCATTATTAACAAAGTTATAAAGAAAAAAAAAAGTCACCAAATTCTGTGCGGCGGTTGTTTTCCAAGCGAGAAGAAACTTGGTTCTAGTCAACTTGGCCCCAAATCAACTTAGCCCAAAGTCAAGACAACTCGAACGTCCGGACAACCCGAAAGGTGCGCCGTTCACTTGGTCCCACTCTGTCCAACCAATATTTTGGTGGGAAAAGTTTAATATTGACAGTCGAGCTGCCTCGGTTTTCGACCGAGTTAACTTAAGGCCGATTTAACTTGGGGCCGAGTTGACCTGAACCAGGCGGGGTTGCGCATGGTTTGCTAAGGTCGTAGGCCTACCGTACCATTGTCAAAATACAGGGAGTTAAATGAAAAACACCGCCCAAGGATTGCAAAAATGGCAACACAAATAATATTTCAGTAGTATGTATACATCCATCCAATATTTTCTGCTTAGTTTGGTTTTAATATTAAAAAGTGATTTTTTGGGTGATTTTCTGTTAAAGAAAGTCGTGCGTACATTGTACACCCCTTTTATAAATGGTATGTTCCGAGCGGCATTGTCCAATTCTTTCATCCGGGAACTTTACACCGATTCTTGGTCAAGTTCCCAGCCCCAATTTGCGCTGAGTAAATACGCGTTGTATTAGGTACATGTAACTGACTAAAATGTGTTGATCACTTTTTGAAATTAAAGTTCGGCAAGTTCGGTCATCGCACGATGTGAATGACCATGCGCAATGTTACCACAGAATCCCGACTTGGGTCAAGTCTACTGCAGTGCTGGCCGGGCAACCAAGTGCCAAGCAAGTGAAGTGGACACACACACGTGTAACGTACGGTTGTTATAGTTCTGCTGTTCGGGATATCGGGATCACAAACAATATTCAGACTGCTTTCGGATCGGCTACCTAGGCAAATCCTCGAAAATCAAGTGAAATGTGTTACTATACTGTTCACCTTTACTTGAGTGATATGGCAAACATAGACATGATGTAGCATGATTGATGAACTTGAAGGAGTAGGCACTAAATTTAACAAATCGCTAAAAGTAACGAATCGCTTGAAAAACTGCTTTGTACTTGTTGTTAGTCAACTGCCTTGTACTAGGCCATAATTAGGTTATTATAAAAAATAATATTTACAGCGAGAACCAACCGAATCAAGCAGACTTTCTGATAAAATATTTAGGCTACAGTATCCGTTTGGCCATAGGCCTAACCGAATGCCTAAAGTTTAAAAGAAACAATTGCACAAGAAATTGTTTTGGAAAATTTTGTCTTCAGCGCGAACGTGGCCATTATGGTGAAGCAAATCGATAAACTTAAATTGCTTGTGCGTGTGTAGTAGTTGATACATTACTCATGATCCATACATACATGTAGGAAAAATATTGTCCGATTGTTTTTAAAAACTTTTAAAACTGTTTTTAATAATGATAATTTTTGTTTTAACAATTTTATTTAGTCTCTGAAGAAGATCTTGTTAAGATTGAAATATTAGGCCCTCTTAACTTATTTGATTTGTATATTTCAGGGGCCAATTTCACGGAGCTGCTAAGCACAAAAATTTGCTTAGCACAAAAACGTCTTGCTCATTAAGAACAAGTTATCAGCCACAATTCTACGTGTTTTTTATGCTAAGCAAACAAACAGCTGATTATCAATCAAAAACAAAAAAGATCCCGTGAAAATTTGGTCTGTAACCTTGTTTTTACCAAGGACAAATTTTCATGCTAAGCAAATTTTTGTGCTTAGCAGCTCCGTGAAATTGGCCCCAGGTCATTCCAGCCAGTAAGCAGTTTGCAGCAGTTTTATCCTTATTCTAATTTTATTACAAGTAATACTGTAATCATAATTGCCTCTTAACCAGCTCCCGCCGGAGAACGTTTTCAGCGATTATACGAAACAAATATGTCACTTTGTCAGCAAGCCAGTCTACGACTGAGACCAGAACAAATTATGAGTCCGCAGGTGATGGGTTGAACCTGAGCCTGGCATTGATGTCACCTGATAAATAATCCCGTGTCTGAGGCACTCCGAGCCCGCTAACCTAAACAATAATTCCCGACGTGAACTGGGTAATGTCTAGATGTTATTTTCCAACTGCAATTCACACTTCTAAAGTAAAAGTTGATATTTTATATTTAAATAACCATTATATTGAATTGAATATTTTGGCGGTGCTGGGATAAATTAACTGCAATTAACCGGGATCCCGGTTAAATCCAACCGGGATCCCGGTTAAATCCAACCGGATCCCGGTTGAATTTAACCGGGATCCCGGTTTAATATCCCAGTTGAATTTAACCGGGATCCCGGTTTAATCAAACCGGGATCCCGGATAAATTTAACCGGGATCCCGGTTGAATTTAACCGGGATCCCGGTTAAATCAAACCGGGATCCCGGATGAATTTACCGGGATCCCGGTTGAAATAACCAGGATCCCGCTAACATTTTACCTGGATCCCGGTTAAATTTACAAGGATCCCGGTAAAAAATCCCTGTTCAACCAGGATCCCGGATAATCCCGCCAACAAATCCCGCAAGTTTTTCCAGGCGGGATCCCGCCAGGAATCCCGGCGGGATCTCGCCGCACTTTCCACACATATTAACTAAACAACAAAATATTAAAATTTCGCAAACGTGGGACAGTTACGAAGACCTAATTTGCATATTTAATTACCGTGTTAATTAGACCACTGATGGACTTTATACACTTAAAAAATGGGAGAGAAGAGGACTCAGGCTTCCCAAATTAGGCAAAGTCTCACAAATGACCACCTCTTCATATTTTGACTATAGATGGCCATTTCTCAAAAATCACATTGTGCGACTTTACTCTCATATTGTGGTGACAGGTCACATATTTGTAATCCAAAATTGGTGTGATTGTTTCCTGTGAAATTAAGGTCCTTGACATATCTTTATAAATTGTCTGACATTGTCTGTGTATCTGACAGAAGCCTCAACTCTAACCACCCCAATTCCTCCAAAATCCAGATTAATTGCAGGATTTTGCAGGATTGAGGTCACTTGGAAGTTGATGCATCTAAGGAATTTGCAGGATTGAGGGCGTTTGGGGTTTTTGCCACTGGAGGATAATGCAGAATCCAGGGGCCAATTTCATAAAACCTGTAAGCCCAAAAATGTGCTTCTAAAGCACGAAAAAAGTCTTGCTCAGTAAAAACAGGTTATCGGCCAAAACACAACGTGCTTTTCATTCAAAGCAAAAAACAGCTGAATACCAGTCACAAACGATAAACATCAACTGAAATGTTGGTTTGGAACCCTGTTTTTTCCAAGGAGGAATTTTAATGCTAAGCAAATTTTGGTGCTTACACGTTTTATGAAATTGGCCCCAGGTCATAAGGCCTAAACTACCTGTATAATGCTGGATGATTTTGCAGGATTGAGGTTACAATGTACTTGGGTATTTGTCCAAATGAGGATTTTGGAGGATTGAAGATATTTGTTACGTTGTACTTTTACACTGCTCAGGCTCTCACATTCTCCATAGAGTTTCAGTCAAGGTGCAAGTTGCATACCAATGGTCACGTGTGCAGACCCTTGTTGTAAAGGGCACTTAAGGGGGGGGGGGTGAATAAATGAAGCTAGGCCTGTATGTACCTGAAGTTCGGGGGCGGGCTGAAGGTATTGCTTAAATAATCAGGAATGGGTGGATGTAAATGTAGAAATTGCTTGAATTATCAGGAATGGGTGGATGTGTAGGTATGTAGGATACACCATTGGTAATTGCTTGAGTTATTAATAAGTTATAATTGCTTGAATGTTATAAGTATTTCCCAACAAAATTAGAATGTTTCTCGGATAGTCCCACATTCATGTGTTTTCAACATGTTTGCACTGGTTGACCTGGCTTCACCTTCACGAGTGGTTTAGGCTAATGAAAAAACAGCAACATTGCAACAGTCAGGTTGCAACATTCCTTCCAATAATATGACAAGCAAACGTTAATAAATACTCACATGGCTTCATGTTCTTCAAATTGCCTCTCTTCTTGCTAAAGTTAGAAGGTTCGATCACGACCATCAAGCCATGCATTTGCTATGAAGATCAGTGCAGTTAGCGCGCGCAGTACAATACAGCGTACGTGTGTATCAACAAAATAAACACGTGCGCTTGCCACCCGGGGCCAAATTCACGGAGCTGCTAAGCACAAAAATGTGCTTAGCATGAACATTTGTCCTTGGTTAAAAACAAGGTACTTACAGACCAAATTTTCACGTGATCTTTGTTGTTTTTTATTGATAATCAGCTGGTGTTTTTGCTTAGCATGAAAAACACGTAGAATTTTGGCTGATAACTTGTTTTTAATGAGCAAGAGTTGTTTGTGCTAAGCAAATTTGTGTGCTTAGCAGCTCCGTGAAATTGGCCCCAGCACTGATATGGCTAGAAGAACCACTTGAGGGCGATATTAACACTTTGCGGACATAAGTTCCAATTTAAAAATCGCAACGGACAACCGACAACCGAACAATTATAAGAACGCATTTCGTCTGTAATTAATAGTATTTTTTTCTTCTAAAGTTGGGTGGCGGCAAGTACACACAAAAATTGTGTTCAGATATGAAAAACCTTATTTGTTGTACTTCAAAAGATGAGGTTAATTTTAACATTTTTAGTGTTCTATCCACGACTTAGGCCTATCTGCCCAGTTTGCCCAGTTTCTATAACTGATCTACGGCCGGCCGTCTCCGAATTGCTGGCTTTGGCTGTGACTTCGGCCGTTGCTATGCTGTTGCCAGGGCGGTCTTGTCCGCCCTAATACTAATAGCATCAAAATAGCAATGACCGAAGTCACAGCAGCCATAACAACATGGCCTCTCCCAGAACTCACCCAATAGAGCCCGAAAGGACGTAATTTTGTCTTTGCGCGGCCGGACCCCTCCTTGACCCTTATATAGGCTTTTTACATAGGATTGCTCTTAATCTTGCCGTAATTTTTGTCTTAATGATTTCTAAAAGTACTCTACGGAACATTTGTAAAAAAAATAAAATTAGTCGGGAATGTGGGTTAACAATCATTTTACTTGCGACCTTCGCATCCGGGTTTTCGTTCCTATAGGTCTGGCCTTGTTTGATCACTTTTGTTTTCACATAATGCGTACTTGCAGAGAACAAAAATGAAATTAACTACATGAAAAATTACCTACCTAGGATGGATTAAGGGCGGATGCAGGAATTTATGAATGTGGGCCCTAGCTAGCCATGGGCGGAGGGTGTGGGGGCTATCCCCCTGAAATTATTTTACAGTAGAAGCTCTGAGCTAGGTGCATTCTAGGACATTATGAGCCTATTTTTCTTATATTTTGATCGTTTTGATCTATTGGGAATCTTTTACAGAAAGCACCAAGCTGCTATTTTGCTCTCGACTGATATAAAAATACATTAACAAAAAAAATCCGCACCTGCGGGTCATTTTAGATTATGTACAGACTCGTTTGGATAGCTCTTTTAACAATTCTTATCAACGGTCATTTTAGATTTTTTTTTTTTAAATGTGTGTCTAACAAGACATTTTAGTCTAAGTTTAAGTTTTTACCCAATGACCACCTCAAACATATTTCAGAAATGTTCATCTTTGTACGGGCTGAGTCAAAAACATGTATTTTGATTTTCGACAGTGCAGAGATCAAGTTTTGGCACGTAATTTTTCTTTCACGTCATTATTCTTTTGATATACACTTAAAACTATACATTGAGAAGCTAGCAACAATTACAAAAGGCCTTTTGCGGGGGTGATTTTCTTAAGAAATCATTGTATCAACAATCATTTGAAAAACTCCGGCTTTCACACGCTAATTTTGTATCCGAGGGGGCCGGAAGCGCGCCACCAGCGGTCAAACAGGACACTTCGTTCCGGCCTGGTCAACGCATGCCACACAGCCAGCTGATGTCAACAAAAAGTTGATCACCGCTCGCAAAAGTTGATCACCGATCGCAAAATTCATCACCGATCGCAAAGTTCATCACCGCTCGCAAAAGTTCATCACCGCTCGCAAAAGTTCATCACCGCTCGTAAAGGTGGATCACCGATCGCGAACAAAAGACCATCACTCGATTACAAAAGTCCATCACCGATCGTAAAAGTACATCACCGATTCGATGATCACATTTAATGCCTCTTTGGCGTTCCATAGGTACGTCCACCACGTGCTCGTGATATTATGAGCGACATAAACGCAGTGCTGTCAGCAGCGATCTACCTACCTAGGCTATAGTGTGGGTATACGGCCGTAGGTTTAGGCCGTAATCGCACTTGACTCGCATTTGCACTACGGCCAGGGGGAAACTACGGACAGGGAATAAGCCGATTAAGAGTTTGAGATTCTACAACAAGCCGAAACTTGTATGCAGGTAAGAGTTAGAGTTTTGTAGAAGTTTTTATTCAAATTTGAGTATTTCATTCTATACCCAAGCAGCTCATGTACTGCGTCGTTATACACCAAATTTGGAAGATGTCGAAAATTGTTAGTACCGAATTATTAAGAAGTATCCTACTATAATGATTCTAAGCATTCAGCAAAATAATTGCGCTAGTTATCCTGTTATTATTCACAAAAAACAACAACAATAACAACTGCCCGACGCCGGTTGAAAACGAACGGCCTTTTTTTGTTGCTTTTTTCTCGGCATCCATGCTTGTAAAAGTTCCGACGGATCAGTTAAGCGATATACTGTAAAAAACAACCCCCCAAATCCACCGTGATTCCTGATAATTCAAGTAATGGTGTATGTATATAGGAACCATGGTTAAAACGGTGTTTCGTGGATAAAAGAGTAACTGTCGGCTGCTTATACAGGGTAGAAGGAAAACAAAATATGGAATTTCATGGAAACCAAGTTTTCGCTTGGACAGACTAGATAGAGGTTGTTTGAATAGTTTTCTGAATAGACTTCGACAAGAAACTAGTATTAAACATGTACATTGTCGTACAGTTTTTAATAACGCCATAGAACACTTTAGCTATACAGTGGATTCCCAGTGGTCATTCTCAGAATAATAGTTTCCCAGGTCATCTGGGTAGTGCAGGGTGGAAATGTCAAAAGAGTTTTGATGACCGATTAATTTAGTATAGAGCGCAATAGCGCCAGGCTGCACTGTACATAATAGAGTCATTGTTTATATACCTGCAATAAGAAACGCTGGGGAATAACCACTGGAATGGGCAAATAGGATAACATTTCTCAGAAATCCCCCTCACCCCCGATCCTTGCTTTCAAGTCCGCATATGGGTCTTGCCATCTGTGTTTTAGAACTTGTCAACTCATGGTCAAAGAAAATCTGGTTTGAAAGTCAGGATACTACTTTTCCTGTGCAGCTAAATTGCATGACTTTATACTTTACTTACAGTTTACAATGATACGGGCCAAAATGTGTGTGATTGTCAAGTTACCGAGAATAAGAGCTATAATAGGACCAAAGCTCTATGGTACACACAAGGATTTTTCCCTGGGGAGTTCTGTCTACTGGTACATGTACTAGAAGCATGGCGCCGCTTTCCGTAAAACACATGTGTGTGTCCGGCTGTGTTTGTGCAAACAGTATCGCTCATCATATCTTCGAGATGGGATTATAAACTTCAGCACTTTGTAATGTGTTGCCAAGAAGTCAGTGTTTCGTTTGCTGGAGAAGACTGCATGACGTTTGTTGATAATATCATGGTCCCTCGTTTTGTTTAGAGACAACTTAAAACTGTCTGTTCTTTATGTCCTGATGGTTCATGCAATTTGATCCGTGGCCTTGGATGTGGCCGGTGAGCATGTTGAACCTAGCTGCAGCCTTCTTCAGTTGCAAATAATTATTGTCAGGTGAAAAGGCGTAAAGCCCAAAAATTTAATGTATGAAGAGCACCAAGATATTTCGTAATAATTATTTTTGAATCCCTGGTGTTGCCGGGCGCCGATTGGGGGGGGGGGGGGGGGGGGGGGGGGGGTCTAACTTGCTTGTAGTGCTCTGACACCTTTTCCTTTCGAACCATATGAGGAATAAGAATCCTTCATATTTCGAACCGTGCACCTCTTTTGTCGTTGACCGGGGACAACGCGGTGTCCCCCCTCCCCCCAGGTGAAATTAGTTAATTTAAATAAATTATTTTTTAAATGATCGTAAGCAGTATGTGATTCTAGATGATGTCAAATCTAATCTTTGTAATATCACTTGTGGAATATACCCCAGGGGTCAACTCTCGGGCCATTATTGTTTTTGGTTTACGTTAATGATATGCCTATGGGTTGCTCCTTGTTAAAACCGGTTCTCTTTGCTGATGATACAACACTTGTTGCCTCAGAACAGAAATTGCAGGTACTGGCTAATACTGTGAATGAGGAATTGAGAGTACTGCAAGATTGGTTTAGAGCCAATAAGTTAAAAATTCATCCTGATAAAACTCACTATATCTGTTATTCTTTGCAGCCGAGAGAAAGGTTTTTACCTGATGTCCCACTTTGCCTAGAAAATGTTACTAAAAAGGGGTTTGTTCCTGTAATTTTCTTGGCCTTATTAAGAATATGCTCTGGAAGGAGCAATCTTGTATGTAATAAAGTTTCTAAAAGTAATTATATTATTAACAGAACTAAGAATACTTTGAGAGTTAACGACAGTTTGGCCATTTATAAGAGTTTAGTTCATCCCTATTTATATTATGGCCTCTTAGCTTGGGGTGGCATGATAAAGGTGCACCCCTCTTTGTACAAAAGACTTATTACTCTCCAAAACAAATGTATTCGTAATGCGTGTCGTGTTCAGTACAATGCACATACCACTTATTTTTGTTTCAAATATAAACTATTCAAGCTGGAAGATAATTTTAACGTCCAAATTGCCATTCATTACCTTGATTATATTAATAATTTGCTCCCGGATAATTTAAGTTCTTCTTCGTTTTTTCCTTTAAATCGGGATTTTCACCCATTCACTACAAGACAAGATAATCTTATTCGTATTACTGATATTTGTAGAGTGGATGTTGTCTCTTCCAATTATCGTAAACTTCTACAAAAAATTGTTAACTCCCTTTCTGACAGCCTGAGAAATGAATTAAACAGTGTATCTATGAAACTTTTCCTTAGCCATCTTAAAGAGTTTTATGTGGACAAGTATAACAGTTTTCTTTGCACTAATTTATCATGTCATTCATGTTCTAATGCAGCAGGATTAATATATATTTTTTTGTTTAACTTTATTTCTTAGTCATTGCTGACCAAGGGATAGTACATGTATATTATCTGTTATTAGTATGCCAAGATAATACAATGAACCAATAGCAGTCTGGGTATACTCCACTACAGGAGGGTTATACCTCCTCTGGATGTTACCCCCATTTGTACATTATTTGTTAACATATTATATTTGTTGTTATGTTGTTAGTTTAGTGTACGATGGAAATAAACCAAACAAACAAACAAACAAACAGTTCACTGTTTGTAAGTCCTAGGCTATAAAGCATCCGCGAGGAAGACAAGTTTCGTTTTGGGGGAAGAAATTGAAGCTATAATTACATGTAGTAGTAAACCCGAGCTGTAGTTAGAGTCAACGACAACAAGTGAAGTTGATGAAAATAATACATTCATTATGTTAGATGTATATTATGAAGATAATTAGGCATGTGTAACAGCAAACAAATATTGAAGTATATTAGCTCTTTAATTGCATTAGGCCTAATGGCGTTACACTGTCAACATATATTAGTCAATTTGACTAATTTATGTGCCTCATAGTCATACGACTAATATAAATTAGTCAAAAACTGCAATGACCAACCCTAATTGGTCAAAATATGACTAAAATATAGTTTACAATGGTCTTGTGACTAAATTCAATGGTGCCTCTTGTGGCTAATCAGTTAGTCATTCAACCTTTTAGGTTAGTAATTAACATTATTTACTATTCTGATTAGTCAAATGACTAAGAATTAAAAAAAAACATAAACTCAAATTATATTTTCATATATTTTTTTTATTTTAAACGATTTTAAAAAGTAGTTGGCAACAAAACTGAACAATAGTGTGTCTTTAAATTGGGCGAAAAGTAGTTAAAGGATTGCCTAACATGGGAGACTTTAACAAGTTCAAGGAAATCCCCAAAATACATTTTAATGAGATATGATTATTGTAAGCAACAAAAAGTTTTATTTGGGGGGTTTCCTTGAACTTGTTCAAGTCTCTCACCTTCGGCAACCCTTCACCTACCTTTTAGTCCAATTGATAGACACACAATTTTTCCCAGTTTTTGTTTGCTGGGCTAAATATCACAATGTTATCATTTTTCATATGATTTTCCATAAGGTTTTAATAGGATAACTGTGCCAGTAAGCAACTTGGTGAATTTGAAGCTCGTCAATACTGACTACTTGATGATATATGGAGACAAGGTAAATGCGTGCAAATTATAGCTAGGTATTATTGTAGTCATTTTGGACCAATACTATATTTTCATAATTATTTAGTCACTTACATGCTTTAGAAAATGATATTGAAGTAAGGATGTGCAAGTAGAATCACCTAAATAAACTTTTCAAAGAAATATAATAAAATATATACCCAAATATGGGAATAAACATATTACATGGCAGGGATTAACGATTTATGCAAATTAGTCATATTTCTACTACTTGGATTTGTTTAGACTTTTAGTATGTCATTCGAGAGACCATATGAAGTGCACTGTGGTGAAAAACAATTTGTTGCAATTTGTTTGAGGTTAACAAAACAAAATTAATTTGTTTGCCTGGACTAAAATCTTCACAATCCAAGATAATGTCAAGATTGACCAACGTTGTTTTCTCAAACTAAATAGAGTATATTCCTCAACTAAATTAAAATACAAACGAACGTTGTAAAGTCTATTTGTAGTATATGGTGGTGCAGTTTGAAATCAATTGGCTGGCTGAACACTGTAGTTCCAATGCTCTGCCACTGAAGGTTGTCGCTGACTTTCACTAAATGAGGGACACAAACAACAAAAATAATTAAAGGAAAATTAGGCCTATGAGACTTGTATAAGACAAGCGGCATACACTGGGGGTATGTGTGTATGTGTGTTCATTGCACTGGTTTAATTTATCTAACATTTTATGATGATACTGATTTGACTAGAGGAGGGGGACATGATTAGAATGTATCCACACAGATAAGACCAATTTCCATCACTTCCATGCTGTGAACGATGGCTTACAAAACAGAAGAATTTGAAGCAGCAATGCCGGATCTCAGCAGGACATCTGGACCTCCACATGTGCTTTGTCTTTAAGGAAATAGGTCACGAAACGGTCACACCAGTTGACCTGAAACTGAAAACAAACACCAAATGTAATAAATAGATGACCGTATTGTTTGAAAACCACTATGATTTCACCACATTGTGTCACTGCACAGCATTATCTACATGCACATATGTATACAACAAGCAAACTATAGTCTCTCCAAACGTTGCCCAGTAATCGACAATTACTGGCTTCGTAACGTTGATACCGCGGTACGGTGACGAAACCTTCACATTGACATTACTAATCAGGACAGGAGCAACATGAACTTTGCAGGAATATAGGTCCTGTTTCACTTATTTTAACGGCACAGAAAAAAACCACCTCAATGACGCGAGGGGGGGGGGGGGGGGGGGGGTGGGGTTGTCACAATGCGCATGCGTGGGAATATTGCAAGACTAGTCAATCAAGTTCCGCAAAATAAAATAACAATCACACGAACGTGGAAACTAGTGATTAATGGTTGCAAATAATGTGTTAAAATAACACAGAAATACACATATTGTTATTTTTATAAAAAACAGCTGCTCGGAAAAACAAAACTATTCCATTATTGCACTTTGTCAAAAATGTGACAAACCATGCTTGGTCATTTCACCTCAAAGAGGCAAATATTTTGTCAAAATTACTTGACTAAAGCCGCGTTCGCATTGGACTTTTTTTGGTAAAACCTACGGAGAACTTAACCAAATTAAATCCAATGCGGACAGGCGGTAACATTGTCAAATCGTCCATTTTACCCTCCGCAACAGTAAGATCTACAGGCCCAAGCTTCTAGCGGAGGATTTAACACCGTGAACTTTGACAATCACGTACCGTAACATTTGACAATATTAAGTCCAATGCGAACGCGGCTTAAGCTAAAGTAGTCATTTTTACAAATATTTGTGCCAAAATTAATAACTTATGTTGACAATTTGAATTTTGAAACCGAATTTTCGAAACCAAAACCCCAAAATGGGACTTCCGTTTTCACGATATCTGGGAATAAAAAAATAAAGAAATTTGTTCATTTTGATATTCTCATTTTAATTGAATTAAAAAACATTTAAACTCTTTATAAACAGCTTCGGATGTGATTGTTTCGCTTAATGTGGCATCAATAATTGTCAGTGTTTTGTTACACGAGACTCTTTAAAATGGTAACTACAAGAATCCTGTTTTTAAAGGCAGGATAGGCCCTATACCATTTGCAGATATCGAAAATATTTACTACCGAATTATTAAGAAATATCTTACTAATTTTAAAGTAAATAATTATTCTATGCATCCCGCAGAATGATTGCACTAGATATCCTGTTATTATTCCGGAAAATAAAATTTTATAAAGAAAAATTCGCGATCGCCGGACGGCGATCGCAAAAAAAACAACGCTGTTTTTCGTGCTTTTCTCAGCATCCATGGTTGTAAAACTTCGGACAGGTCAGTTGAAAGATATTTACTATAAAATACAACCCCCCAAATCTACCCATTCATGATAATTCAAGCAATTACCAATGGTGTATCCTACCTTTAAAGCGCTATCACCAACGAATAACAACGCCAAGCCGAAACCGTTGGTGTTTGACGAATTTGGGCGCTATATAATTCGACCGTAACTGTCGGATTTCAATAATAAGAGGACGGCACAATCACGTAGGCCTACATTAAAGTTAAATAACCAGAACTCTTTGTGATTTGTTTAAAATTTGAGGTAAGATTGTCCGGAAAAGGGGTTTGTTGATAAGGTTGCGGGGTAAACAATCTAAGCGATTGCCTGTAGCCAAAATACCTGTATAGTGGTAGGGAGAACGCTGTGGTCTTTTTTTGTAGATCCTGTCCATCAACTTGAAAATCTGTTCTTCGTAATTTCTGACGTTCGTTAGGCATATGTCCCATTCACACGATCGTCATCTATCCTTAAGTTTATTGTAAAAATAGTCCCCCGTCATTGGTCGTTAACTTGTGTCTTCTTTCAGCACGTATATTATTACAGGCGCCTGTATCAATCCAAAGCGCCCACTAAAAACAATTCCCTTGGCTGGCTAATATCTCCAAGAAAGATGTCTGTCAATTGACTGGAGTTCTTCGAATTAACTTATTTGAAAGCCACTCATGAACTTATTCCTCCTTTGGCCTAAACTTTGATTCGATCCAGGGGACAAACAGATGCGTTTTGGGTACTGGGAATTAAAACACATAAAAAGCCGTCTGGACGATACGGGGCAAACATATTACTATTGAGAGTCTGGGGGAAAATATTCATAGTCTGGGGAAAAAATATTCAGAATCGGGATGGAAATATTTATTCTGGGGAAAAACACACTTAGTCTAGGGGAAAATATTCACAGAAGAATATATTCAGAACTGCATATTTCCCCTGTCTTCATTGTTTTACCACTTCTAGTTCTAGTACTTGCCGTTCCCCCAAGTTGCGTAAAATAAACCCTCGGCATGGAGAACGCCGTGATCCCTTTCAGACCCATGCACACAACTCACAGGAGACCACTTGGCGCTATATACTACGGCAATTCATCAAAGCTATACGCCGCCTCCATAACAACTGGGCCTATACTCTTTGATTTGTTCCGCTATTCAAAAACAAGAAATCAGAGCTATTATTGGTTGCTTGATAATGACGGTTTTCATTCAAAGTGCTCTGATTGGCGAACTTCTGAGTGGGCAGGGAATTCGCCTTTTAGAGTGATTTGACATCCAAAGTTGTCTGTTATTGTCACACGGTCTGGACATTATTTGTATGATTGTGTGACGGTGTGCGTGCTTTCAAGTTAAGTCCGTACATGAGTCAAACTTGTATTTTTGGTGTTGGAATGGCCTTCTTTATTGTGATTACCAATTTAGTGTAACTGATTATATTACTGTTGTATTCTCTCACTTGTTTTTTTCAGCATAAACTACTAAACCTCCAAACTATCAAACCACCAAACCATCAAACAACATCCACTGTATTTTCAACCGCATGTAAATCCCGTGTTGATTGCTGCGCCAGAACGCTGGAATAAAAAAGAACAAATCGGCAGAAAACAAGATCTCCCGGTTTGTTTATTCTGCATTGCATGAACGTTGAAGAAGTTTATCAGCCATAGGTAATCAGACTCGAAACCCGCTCACTGCATGAGATTAAAACCCAACCAGATGCCCCCGTACTGAATATAATTTTGTCGTGTAGAAACTAGCTATAGATTCGCAGAGGGCGCTATTACAGTTTAATGGTGTGTAGTGTGAATTCTGTTCTTGCTGCGCTGAGCGGCGGTACTTTGTGGGTGGGACGTGGAGACAGCGCGTCTGGAAAATAAGTAGTGGGCCCAAAGCAAAGGGTGGGTATCGGACGCGTGGGAAAAAATAGGATACCCACGCTTGGTACAATCGTAGAGAAAGGAACACTCTATGGTACATACAATAAAGGTTGTCAACTGCTTACAACATACAACGCGACTGTCTAATGACGCAGTACGTACGATCGATCAATCGCGCCCATCTAGTAGCCTACTATATAATTTATGAGTGAGGAAAGGAAGTGAAGTTTCAAGGGCACTTTTTCAACTGCTGAAGATAGGCCTAGAACTGTTTTGAAATGTATCTCTATTCCTCCATGCCTATATGTAGTGAAATAAAACAGACAAGACCTGGATTAATCAGTGCATTATTTTGTTTTGATCGTCCAGGAAAAGCAGTGTGATGATATGGCTTAGGAAGGCACAGCGCACCCTGCTTGTCGGTAAGAAACTGTTGCACAAGCGCGCGCGGTAAGATTTTTGATTTGGGAAACCGATCGTTTATTAGATTTTTTTTCAAATTCGGTTCGTTGGTTTCAAGTTTGCAAATCCGATTTATCCCAGCACGTTCATAGATGTTTTTACAAAATTAGGAAACAATCGACAGTGGAGAAATCTGGACTTTATAGGTAAAGTATGTATTTACTTGGCTAAGTATAAATAATAGCATGAAAGAACAAAGTGGCAATTACAATGTACTGTCAATTAAGAAATGATTTTGTACCACTCCGCGGTTTGAAGAAAACAGTTCTCAACAAAATGCTACAACACACAGCCTGGCTGGATATATTTATTGCATTTCTTTTAAATGGTTTTTTTTTCTGATGCAGGAATACTATTTATGAGAAAAATGCAAATAATTGTACAAACGGAGTGTACAATTATTTGCATTTTTCTCATTTCAGATTAATGCAATGCTGATAACAGTGGAATTGAAGATAGGCCCTATATATTTCATTACATTTATTTCAATGCTGCCATTTTTACAGTATGAACAATTAACATTTTAAATTAACAAAGAACAGACAATTTAATCATTATAGGAGTACAAGGATATTGCATTCTGATCAACGACAACACTTAGGTATAAGGTGAACTGCGAAATGCTTTTGTACCCTAACCCATTCACAGACAACCAAGTACAAAGAAACAAGTCTGCAGGTCAAAATTGAGAAGAAGAATTGTCAGGTGAGTCAAAGAAAATTCATAAAAGGAGAAATATTGTATTCATTGTTCACTAAATTGAATAATCTTGGGATTTTAAAAGGAGCATTTCGGTACTGACAAGCAAGCAGTAATCAAATTCTATTCTTTACCATTGCAGATCAGTGTCTTGAAGGGGTTAATTCCCTTGCAAAGATGTTTGTTGTCAAGTTTTGTCAACGGTGAATATGACTGCATCACAGTAGCTGAGGACATTTAAAACACTGGTATGAATAATTTCATTCTGACTAATTTCATCTTGTGAATAGTAGCTAGTGCTGTAGTTAATTGGTTTTAGTATTTGCTGCCACAAAAGTGGGGTTTGGGGTGGAAGGGGGCGGCTGTAATGTGTGGGCAACTCGAGATAAATTATAATTTTGGTGGGATCTTTTGTTTTTGTTTTACAGTATGTGCCCCAACAAAGTGTCACTCTAACTATTTCTGAAATGAGGTTAATTTACCAGTTTTGTTGAGTGTGCAAATACTTCCTTTCCCCATCTTTGGCCTAAATCCCTAAGTTTTAAATAATTTTGGTCCCACATTACTGGAAAATTGTCAATTGATTACAACAACATATTTGGACACTGTGGGTTTGACTAACTTCCTTTTCTTTTTCCAAAGCTGTGTTATGTGAGCTGTGTAAAATCATGGATGTTGTAAAATAAAATGGAAAGGCTGGAATGGTTTGGGATTGGAATCATTTGCCCTTTATGAGCGTTAAACTGTGGTTTTGCTGTGATGGGCGATAGCCAGGCAAGTGACAGTAATTGCGTGACTGAAATTAACTCATAGGGAATTAGGCTAAGGATATGGAGTATCTTCACAATAAGCAGAATTCCAAATTGACCTTATAGTTTTGTAGTTATTTCAGAAAGAGTTAGAGTGATGATTTTATTGGGACATACTGTATATAGAGATTATTTAGCATATTATGCGCGTGTGGACCTTCCCAGTAACTTTCCTGAGACCAAATACAGCAGCACGCTCCTAATTCAAAATTTGAATTTAATGAATTAATTACTAGCCGTTAGCCAATTTTTTTCTTGGGATGTCTTATTCGAAAGCTCATATAACAAATACAAAAATGCTAGAAAATTCAATTTGAAAATCTATTTTTCAAGGTGCAACCCCCTAAATGCAAGAACACACCAACTTTAAATGTCATATTATTTTGTTTTCTTTTCTTTTCAGGATCTTTTGTTATGCTGCTGTGATATCTAAGAAAGAATTAATTAGTGATTTGTTGTGTGTGGTTTTTTTCTAGCTTGCTATCTTCCTGAACAGGCTTCAAGAAAAGCCCAGACCATCTGTTCCTTATCAGGGAAACTGACCAAGGACCCAGACTTCAGATGAAACTAATGGACTGACTGATTGACTGCCTTCAGTAAAGTAAGTTAATTGTCTTCTCTAGGTAAAACAATAGTGCTAAAACTCAGTGATGGTTCAAGCTTCACCTGTTTTACAATAAATGTAACAGTACTTTCCTAAGAATAGATCTTATCCAGATGCAGATAAAACAGAGGATCCAGGGTAGCCTGGCCAACCACAAATCAATGTCAGTAGATAGGCACTTGACCTTTTACCAACCTACCCCCACATACCCCCCTCCTCTCTACAAATCACAGAATTGCCTAAGTGGTTCTCAAGTACCTATAAATTACAGTCACTGTTAAATGGATTATGATTATATTAGCCAACAGAAAACAGTAACAGTGCACCAAGGTTTGTTCAACTCTGGGCGGTACCACTGGACATACACACAAACGACCTTGTAAACAGTCAGCTTGCAATTCCATAGCATGCCTCATCAGCATACAGCAGTACATGTACTGTATACATTGTACATGTACAGTGTATATATACATGTACATCGTATAGCATGCAACACAATATTAAAATGATTGAGTGCATGCAACCGATAACTATTTTATGTATCAAATTTAAGCCATAACAGCTTTTCAGACATTATGTTTAATGGGTAAATCAACCTAGACAGTTCTTTGCACTGGCAAGGTAAACAATTCGTGGGGAAAAACATACTTTTTCCAAATAAGAATTTTGAGGGGCCTGTGGGTGTTTTCTTCAAAAGCTATACTGAGTTTTGAAAACTGAAGACGGATGATATTCTGCTTAGAGAATTCTGAGGACAAATTTAATTACAGATCAGAATTAGTTTGGTCATTTTTGCTTTCAGTTAACTGCTTCACAGATTATATTATAAACTCTGGCACATGACTGGTCAAAGAAGGAGAGAGACAATCAGAAATGAGATGTGGAGTAATGCTGAGTTCTTAGAACTTGAAGAGTACGTGAATCTTTCAAGACGGAATTGTCCAATTGGTAAGAAACATTAGTAGGGCCCTTACTGAACTCATACAAACTTAGTAGGACTTACTTAGGTCAATGTTATCAGTGTTCTACTCGCTACAGATTAACAAGGTTATGGCAACAACAATTTTCACAAGCAAGATCAAGTGTTTTCTCAAAACATTTCTTATGAAAGGTCATCAAGTAGATATATGGTTTACTTTACACTATGAGTTCTAAAAATAGAAATTCAGTTTTACCCTTAACTTCACCGTAACATTTTCGTGAAATTTTACGGTGTTTTAAGGGTGCAACTGTATTTCCATTATTTAATAACTTATAGTGATAGTAGCTGAATTAGCAAATTGCTGTGTTATGCAGCGCCTTGAGCACTGCAGGGTGGATATGTGCGCTTTACAAATCTCATTATTATTATTATTATTATTATGTTACCTGTTAGTAACACCTGATGATTTCCCATCTTTGTGGGTTGATTTGGGAATAATATCGATTAGTGTTTCTTTGTGACAGGTATTTTGCTTCATGTGTAGACTTGATTTCAGAGAGTCATAATTGAGAATCAACTTGAACAGCTGATGACTGAGAAGATTGCAACATGTCACAATGTGGACTGAGCTACAAGATAATCTGCCAGTGATAGAAGTTTAAGATTCTTAATTGACTTGACTGCATTTTAGTCGACTGAGACATGATATTATTCAACTTCAGCAGGAACATAACAACTTCAGGAATGTCATCTTTAGAAGGTAAGTGATTGCTTGTTTTTGTCTACTGTTGATTTTGGCTTCTATTAAGATGTTGCCCTGGTATAAAACAAGTGATGTTTCAAGAGAAAGTCTGTGAGGTTTTAAGATCCAACCTCAATTGCTTAGAGCTGAAACCTCCCTAGTTTCACCGTGGCTTTGCCTAGCTTCATAGACGGAATGTGGCAACATGTGCAGCCAACACATTACACAATGAAGCTGCCCTTTGTGTGCACTCATAAAAGAGCCACTGCTTGTGTGCGCATGGGATTAAAAAGTTCATTGAACTGTTTAAGCTCCTCCTACTGCACAGTAAGAGCCAATGAATGGCCATTGTGGTGGGCTAGCTGATTAGCATACATTATGGGCCAATGGTACAGCACTAAAGGTGACCATGGAACCTTTGTGCTTAGCCTACTAGTGCTCAATGATTATCTTGCCGTAATTGCTTTCTAAAATATGATACTACAAGATAATTACAGAATATTAATCACTGTTATTAACACAACTTGTAGTATATTATCCCCTCTTTGTGGTAATATACAAATTGTGGTTGGTGATCAGTTACATTTCACAGAAAAACCCCTTTAGTAACTTCAAATAGAAATTACTAGTTATAATACGGTTGCTCGGACACCTGTCGTATATATACGGGTCTCGTCGGGTAGTAGAGCGTGCTAGCTTCGGCTGCACATATACTAAAATTGGAACGATACAGAGAAGATTAGCATGGCCCCTGCGCAAGGATGACACGCAAAATCGTGAAGCGTTCCATATTTTTTTCGTATTTTTGCTCTACAGAAATATTGCGCCACTTTTTGGGTACCATATGAGGTCATTTTGGCCTTCTCCTGGCATAGAAAAAAAGGCTATTCTGAAATAAAACTATTTTATTTTGCTTGTGAACAGTGCAAAGCATATAAACCGCAAACACTAGAGGGCGCCCTTCTAAGGTGTGGGCGGGGCTTAATAAATAGGGGTGCTGAACATGCTCTAAACCAATCATAACTTATCTTGTGGCAGTTATGCTGTCAAGACTAATGACTCTTCAGAATTTCATTGAAGCTGAAATATTGTTTCAGTGTTGATGGTCTGTTTTTGTAGTCTGAGATAAAAAGCTAGAGGGCGCTGTCTCAGAAGGATGCGTGGCTTCGTGATTGGGTGCTGCACTGACCATTCCGTGAACCAATAATATATTTTCTTGTGGCAGTTATACAGTCAAGACTGTATGATGAATATTCAGCAGAATTCAATTAAAGCTAACACAAAAAAAACCACAAAAACGAAACAAAAACGACAAAACATATATTTTCTATTGCTCCAACCTTTCAATCTTCTCTGTAAATGTTTCAATTGTTCCAATTAAAAGAATCGCTATTGTTGTTGTGTTCGAGTTGTTGTCGTTATTATTCCAGTTGTTGTTATTATTAAGATGCTGTCATGTTTCCGGTATGCACGTTGAAGATGTTAACATATCTCAGGAACAATTCTCAAAATTGGAACAATATTGGAACATCTACAGAGAAGATTGGAAGGTTGTAGCAATAATTAAACACATGTTTGCACATGTTTGCATATGTTTGTGGTAGCCACCATTTGGTAAATCAGATATTTTAAAATATCTCGGGAGCGACTCTGAAATTTGAACAATTGGAACATCTACAGAGAAGATTGGAAGGTTGCAGCAATACAAGAGATGTTCGCCTGTTTGGGGTAGCACCAAGTGCTAAATCAGAGATTGGAACATCTACAGAAAAGATTGGAAGGTTGCAGCAATACAAAAGATGTTCGCCTGTTTGGGGTAGCACCAAGTGCCAAATCAGAGATTTTAACATATCTGAGGAGCACCTCCCAAACTTGGAACAATTGGAGATTGAAACATCTACAGAGAAGATTGTAAGGTTGCAGCAATAAAATAGGTTTGCGGTTAGCCATGTCTGTATCTCAGGGGCGATTCTCAAAATTGGAACACCTACAGAGAAGATTGGAAGGTTGCAACAAGAAGTAAACAAAAAAAGTGCATGTTTGCGGTAGCCACCTTAATGTTGTAAATCGGAAATTTAACAGATATTTGAGTAGTGATTCTCAAAATTGAAACATCTACAGAGAATATTGGAAGGTTGCGGCAATACAAAAGATGTTGGTCTGTTGGGGTAGCACCAAGAGCCAAATCAGAGAATTTAACAGATATTTGAGGAGCACCTCCGAAATTTGGAACAATTGGAACTTCTACAGAGAAGATTGCAAGGTTGCAGCAATAAAATAGGTTTGCGGTTAGCCACGTCTGTATCTCAGAAGCTATTCCCAAAATTGGAACACCTACAGAGAAGATTGGAAGGTTGCAACAATAAGTAAACAATTTATTTTTGCATGTTTGCGGTAGCCACCTTAATGTTGTAAATCGGAAATGTAACAGATATTTGAGTAGTGATTCTCAAAATTGGAACATCTACAGAAACAATTGGAAGGTTGCAGCAATACAAAAGATGTTCGTCTGTTTGCGGTAGCACCAAGTGCTAAATCAGAGATTTTAACATATATCTGAGGAGCACCTCCCAAACTTGGAACAATTGGAACTGCTACAGAGAAGATTGTATAAGGTTGCAGCAATAAAATAGGTTTGCGGTTAGCCACGTCTGTATCTCAGGAGCGATTCTCAAAATTGGAACACCTACAGAGAAGATTGGAAGGTTGCAACAAGAAGTAAACAACAAAAGTGCATGTTTGCGGTAGCCACCTTAATGTTGTAAATCGAAAATTTAACAGATATTTGAGTAGTGATTTTCAAAATTGGAACATCTACAGAGAAGATTGGAAGGTTGCGGCAATACAAAAGATGTTGGTCGGTTTGCGGTATAGCACCAAGAGCCAAATCAGAGAACTTAACAGATATTTGAGGAGCACCTCCGAAATTTGGAACAATTGGAACTTCTACAGAGAAGATTGCAAGGTTGCAGCAATAAAATAGGTTGCGGTTAGCCACGTCTGTATCTCAGGAGCTATTCCCAAAATTGGAACACCTACAGAGAAGATTGGAAGGTTGCAACAATAAGTAAACCATTTTTTTTTGCATGTTTGCGGTAGCCACCTCAATGTTGTAAATCGGAAATTTAACAGATATTTGAGTAGTGATTCTTAAAATTGGAACATCTACAGAGAAGATTGGAAGGTTGCAGCAATAATACAAAAAAGTTTGCATGTTTGTATTAGCACCATGTGGAAAATCACAAACAACAGATAGCTGAGAAGCAATTTCCAAAATTGGAACAATTGGAACATCGATAGAGAAGTATGGAAGGTTGCAGCAATACAAAAGATGTTCGTCTGTTTGCGGTAGCACCAAGAGCTAAATCAGATATTGGAACATCTACAGAGAAGATTGGAAGGTTGCAGGAATAAAATAGGTTTGCGGTTAGCCACGTCTGTATCTCAGGAGCGATTCTCAAAATTGTAACACCTACAGAGAATATTGGAAGTTTGCAACAAGAAGTAAACAAACAAATGTGCATGTTTGCGGTAGCCACCTTAATGTTGTAAATCGGAAATTTAACAGATATTTGAGTAGTGATTCTTAAAATTGGAACATCTACAGAGAAGATTGGAAGGTTGCAGCAATAATAAAAAAGTTTGCATGTTTGCGTTAGCACCATGTGGAAAATCACAAACAACAGATAGCTGAGAAGCAATTTCCAAAATTGGAACAATTATTGGAACATCTATAGAGAAGAATGGAAGGTTGCAGCAATACAAAAGATGTTCGTCTGTTTGCGGTAGCACCAAGAGCTAAATCAGATATTGGAACATCTACAGAGAAGATTGGAAGGTTGCAGCAATAAAATAGGTTTGCGGTTAGCCACGTCTGTATCTCAGGAGAGATTCTCAAAATAGGAACACCTACAGAGAATATTGGAAGTTTGCAACAAGAAGTAAACAAAACAATGTGCATGTTTGCGCTAGCCACTTTAATGTAGTAAATCGGAAATTTAACAGATATTTGAGTAGTGATTTTCAAAATTGGAACATCTACAGAAAAGATTGGAAGGTTGCAGCAATACAAAAGATGTTCGCCTGTTTGCGGTAGCACCAAGTGCTAAATCAGAGATTTTAACATATATCTGAGGAGCAGCTCCCAAACTTGGAACAATTGGAACTGCTACAGAGAAGATTGGAAGGTTGCAGCAATAAAATAGGTTTGCGGTTAGCCACGTCTGTATCTCAGGAGCTATTTCCAAAATTAGAACACCTACAGAGAAGATTGGAAGGTTGCAACAATAAGTAAACCAATTTCTTTTGCATGTTTGCGCTAGCCACCTTAATGTAGTAAATCGGAAATTTAACAAATATTTGAGTAGTGATTCTCAAAATTGGAACATCTACAGAGAAGATTGGAAGGTTGCAGCTATACAAAAGATGTTCGCCTGTTTGCGGTAGCACCAAGTGCTAAAGCAGAGATTTTAACATATATCTGAGGAGCAGCTCCCAAACTTGGAACAATTGGAACTGCTACAGAGAAGATTGTAAGGTTGCAGCAATAAAATAAGTTTGCGGTTAGCCACGTCTGTATCTCAGGAGCGATTCTCAAAATTGGAACACCTACAGAGAAGATTGGAAGGTTGCAACAATAAGTAAACCAAAAAAATGTGCATGTTTGCGGTAGCGACCTTAATGTTGTAAATCAGAAATTTAACAGATATTTGAGTAGTGATTCTTAAAATTGGAACATCTACAGAGAAGATTGGAAGGTTGCGGCAATACAAAAGATGTTGGTCTGTTTGCGGTAGCACCAAGAGCCAAATCAGAGATTTTAACAGATATTTGAGGAGCACCTCCGAAATTTGGAACAATTGGAACTTCTACAGAGAAGATTGCAAGGTTGCAGCAATAAAATAGGTTTGCGGTTAGCCACGTCTGTATCTCAGGAGCTATTCCCAAAATTGGAACACCTACAGAGAAGATTTGAAGGTTGCAACAATAAGTAAACCAAAAAAATGTGCATGTTTGCGGTAGCGACCTTAATGTTGTAAATCAGAAATTTAACAGATATTTGAGTAGTGATTCTTAAAATTGGAACTTCTACAGAGAAGATTGTAAGGTTGCAGCAATAAAATAGATTTGCGGTTAGCTACGTCTGTATCTCACGAGCGATTCCCAATTTCATCTACAGAGAAGATTATAAGGTTGCAACAAGAAGTAAACAACAAAATGTGCATGTTTGCGCTAGCACCATGTGGAAAATCACAAACAACAGATATCTGAGAAGCAATTCCCAAAATTGGAACAATTGGAACATCTATAGAGAAGATTGGAAGGTTGCAGCAATAAAATAGGTTTGCGGTTAGCCACGTCTGTATCTCAGGAGCTATTCCCAAAATTGGAACACCTACAGAGAAGATTGGAAGGTTGCAACAATAAGTAAACCAATTTTTTTTGCATGTTTGCGGTAGCCACCTTAATGTTGTAAATCGGAAATTTAACAGATATTTGAGTAGTGATTCTTAAAATTGGAACATCTACAGAGAAGATTGGAAGGTTGCAGCAATAATAAAAAAGTTTGCATGTTTGCGTTAGCACCATGTGGAAAATCACAAACAACAGATAGCTGAGAAGCAATTTCCAAAATTGGAACAATTATTGGAACATCTATAGAGAAGAATGGAAGGTTGCAGCAATACAAAAGATGTTCGTCTGTTTGCGGTAGCACCAAGAGCTAAATCAGATATTGGAACATCTACAGAGAAGATTGGAAGGTTGCAGCAATAAAATAGGTTTGCGGTTAGCCACGTCTGTATCTCAGGAGCGATTCTTAAAATAGGAACACCTACAGAGAATATTGGAAGTTTGCAACAAGAAGTAAACAAAACAATGTGCATGTTTGCGCTAGCCACTTTAATGTAGTAAATCGGAAATTTAACAGATATTTGAGTAGTGATTTTCAAAATTGGAACATCTACAGAAAAGATTGGAAGGTTGCAGCAATACAAAAGATGTTCGCCTGTTTGCGGTAGCACCAAGTGCTAAATCAGAGATTTTAACATATATCTGAGGAGCAGCTCCCAAACTTGGAACAATTGGAACTGCTACAGAGAAGATTGGAAGGTTGCAGCAATAAAATAGGTTTGCGGTTAGCCACGTCTGTATCTCAGGAGCTATTCCCAAAATTGGAACACCTACAGAGAAGATTGGAAGGTTGCAACAATAAGTAAACCAATTTCTTTTGCATGTTTGCGCTAGCCACCTTAATGTAGTAAATCGGAAATTTAACAAATATTTGAGTAGTGATTCTCAAAATTGGAACATCTACAGAGAAGATTGGAAGGTTGCAGCTATACAAAAGATGTTCGCCTGTTTGCGGTAGCACCAAGTGCTAAAGCAGAGATTTTAACAGATATCTGAGGATCACCTCCCAAATTTGGAACAATTGGAACTGCTACAGAGAAGATTGTAAGGTTGCAGCAATAAAATAAGTTTGCGGTTAGCCACGTCTGTATCTCAGGAGCGATTCTCAAAATTGGAACACCTACAGAGAAGATTGGAAGGTTGCAACAATAAGTAAACCAAAAAAATGTGCATGTTTGCGGTAGCGACCTTAATGTTGTAAATCAGAAATTTAACAGATATTTGAGTAGTGATTCTTAAAATTGGAACATCTACAGAGAAGATTGGAAGGTTGCGGCAATACAAAAGATGTTGGTCTGTTTGCGGTAGCACCAAGAGCCAAATCAGAGATTTTAACAGATATTTGAGGAGCACCTCCGAAATTTGGAACAATTGGAACTTCTACAGAGAAGATTGCAAGGTTGCAGCAATAAAATAGGTTTGCGGTTAGCCACGTCTGTATCTCAGGAGCTATTTCCAAAATTGGAACACCTACAGAGAAGATTTGAAGGTTGCAACAATAAGTAAACCAAAAAAATGTGCATGTTTGCGGTAGCGACCTTAATGTTGTAAATCAGAAATTTAACAGATATTTGAGTAGTGATTCTTAAAATTGGAACTTCTACAGAGAAGATTGTAAGGTTGCAGCAATAAAATAGATTTGCGGTTAGCTACGTCTGTATCTCACGAGCGATTCCCAATTTCATCTACAGAGAAGAATGGAAGGTTGCAGCAATAAAATAGGTTTGCGGTTAGCCACGTGTGTATCTCAGGAGCGATTTTCAAAATTGGATGTTCGTCTGTTTGTGGTAGTACCAAGAGCTAAATCAGAGAATTTAACAGATATCTGAGTAGCACCTCCCAAATTTGGAACAATTGGAACTTCTACAAAGAAGATTGTAAGGTTGCAGCAATAAACTAGGTTTGCGGTTAGCCACGTCTGTATCTCAGGAGCGATTCCCAAAATTGGAACACCTACAGAGAAGATTGGAAGGCTGCAACAAGAAGTAAACAACAAAATGTGCATGTTTGCGGTAGCCACCTTAATGTTGTAAATCGGGAATTTAACATATATTTGAGTAGTGATTCTCAAAATTGGAACATCTAGAGAGAAGCTTGGAAGGTTGCAGCAATAATAAAAAATGTTTGCATGTTTGCATTAGCACCATGTGGCAAATCAGAAATAACAGATGTCTGAGAAGCAATTTTCAAAATTGGAACATCTACAGAGAAGATTGAAAGGTTGCAGCAATAACTGGAAGATGTTTGCGGTTTAGCCACGTACATATCTCAGGAGCAATTCCCAAAATGAGAACACCTACACAGAAGACCGGAAGGTTAAAACAGGAAAAGAAAAACAAGTTTGCATGTTTACGGTAGCCACCATTTGGTTTGCAGTAGCCACCATGTTGTAAATCAGATATTTTAACGGATATCTGAGGAGCGATTATCAACATTGGAGCAATTGGAAAATTTACAGAGAAGATTAGAAGGTTGCAGGCAGCAATAGGTAGTGTACAGCTGCACTACTCAGTTTTCATGGATGTTTTGGAACATCTACAGAAAGGATTGGAAGGTTGCGGCAATAAAACAAATGTTTGCATGTTTGCGGTAGCCATCATGTTTTAAATCAGAGACTTTAACATAATCGCATGAGCGATTTCCAAAATTGGAACAATTGGAACATCTACAGTGAAGATTGCAAGGTTGCGGCAATACAACAAATGTTCACCTGTTTCCGGTAGCACCAAGTGCTAAATCAGAGATTTTAACAGATATCTGATGAGGAGCACACCCAAAATTGGAACAATTGGAACTTCTACAGAGAAGATTGTAAGGTTGCAGCAATAAAATAGGTTTGCGGTTAGCCACGTACATATCTCAGGAGCGATTCCCAAAATGAGAACACCTACAGGGAAGATCGGAAGGTTAAAACAAGAACAAGAAAAAAATTTGCATCCTTGCGGTAGCCACCATTTGGTTTGCAGTAGCCACCATGTTGTAAATCAGAGATTTTAACGGATATCCGAGGAGCGATTATCAACATTGGAACAATTGGAAAATCTACAGAGAAGATTGGAAGGTTGTAGCAATAAACAAATGTTTGCACATGTTTGCGGTAGCCACATTTGGTAAATCAGCGATTTTAAAATATCTCAGGAGCGATTTAGAAATTTGAACAATTATACAGAGAAGATAGAAAGGTTGCAGCAATACAAAATATGTTTGCGATAGCCACCATGTGGCAAATCAGAGATTTTAACAGATATTTGAGAAGCGATTCCCAGCATTGGAACATTTGGAAAATCTACAGAGAAGATTGGAAGGTTGCAGCTTTGCGGTAGTACCATGAGCTAAATCAGAGACTTCAAAAATTGGAGGAAATATGTTTGCGGTTAGCCTAGTACGTATCTCAGGAGCGATTCCCAAAATAGTTTGCGGTAGCAACCATGATGTTGTAAATTGGAGACTTGGACAGATATTTGAGGAGTGATTGTCAAAATTAGAACATCTACAGAGAAGATTAGAAGGTTTCAGCAATAAGAGATTTTAACAGATATTTGAGGAGTGATTGTCAAAATTTGAACATCTCTAGAGAAGATTAGAAGGTTGCAGCATTAACAGAGACGGTTGCAGCAATAAGAAGTTGTTTGTATGTTTGCTGTAGCCTTCATCAACAACAAGAACATCAGCAACAGCAGCAGCAACAACAATAACAACAATAACAATAAAACAACTCAAACAGCAGCAACAACAATAACAATAACAATAAAACAACTCAAACAGCAGCAACAACAACTCGAACAACAACAACAACTCGAACAACAACAACAACAACAATAAAACAACTCCAACAGCAGCAACAACAACTCGAACAACAACTCAAACAACAACAACAACAACAATAATTACAACAACAACTCGAACAACAACAGCTACAACAACAAAACCACCAACAACAACTCGAACAACAAAACCACAAACAATAACTATAACTCGAACAACACCAGTAACAACAACAGAA